>PVKA01009610.1:0-37715 GCA_004027165.1 Ctenomys sociabilis | reverse complement strand
ATGTAATTTGGATTCGTGTTTCTTTGATCGTTATTGATATTGACCATTTCACATGCACTTGCTTATATGTGATTCATGTGACCTCCATTGACATTCACTTTTGAGAAGTATCTATTTAAAATCTTAGTGATTTTATTAGCTTCTAAATTGTGTTCAGTATTTTTAGCTACATAGCTTCTTGAGTTACGTTAAATAATGAATATCAGCTCCTTGTAAAATATGCAGTGTACAGATTTCTTTTGACCTAACAAGAAGTTACACAGTAGCTTCTAAGTTTGATCAAATATCATTTTTCTACTTTTATTTTTGTTTCTCATGTTTTATAAGTTTTGTTAAAAAAAATACTTGCCCACCCCTATTTCCTGAAATAGTTTCTTTATTTTTTCCAATACATTTACAATAGCATACCTTGTATTTAGATCTTTATTCTTTTTTTTTTTTTTTTTTTTTTTTTTTTTTTTTTACTTTTTGTCTTTTAGAGACAGGGTCTCACTATGCATTTCAGGCTGGCCTTAAGCTCACTTTGTAGCTCAGGCTGGTCTCGAACTCACAACAATCCTTCTGCCTCAGCCTCTTAAGTGCTGGGATTAGAGATCTGCACCACCCTATTTATCCATTTTGGATAAATTTAATCCATTTTGGTTTTAATTGCATACCTGGTGATGTATAAGGATCCAGTTTTATTCTTTTTTATTTTATTTTAGGGAAGGATCTAGGTTCAAGGTCTCAGTGCTAGATTAGACTCCTAGTGATCCACCTGCTTACAGCCTCCCAAGAGCTGGGATTACAGGCATGTGCCACCATGTCCAGTGTCAATTGCCTTCACAGTGTGCCCCAGAGGAGATGCTAGCCAGGAAAGCCCAGGGATTAAACCCCTGGCCCATATGCCTACTTGCAGGCTCTTGGATCCGCTGAACTATTTGGCCAGCCCTTTCCAGCTTTATTCTTATATATGTCAGATATAAGTTCCCCAACAACGTGATTTTTCAAGCATTGTCCTTTCTCTGATGCATGTTGTTCGAGATGGTTGTGCTACCCACACTGTAGGAGATGAGTGCAACAAACAGCTCATAAACACCAAAGTAGATGGAAAGTGGCATCATACACCTACATCTCACTGCCATGTAGACCTGTACAATCTTGCAGGAGGATAAGTGAGTCCTTAGGCCCATCTACAAATGTAGAAATGTTGCAGGCTCTATTATTCTACCCCAATAGATGCACAGGTCTCATCACAATGTCTGGGATAGCTCCGGTTGGCAAACAGGGACTTTAGGTGCTGGGTCTCAAGTCTTTGCTCCTGGCATGGGCCAAAGTGACCCTTTGAGAGTCCACACCTCTCAGCACTGATGAAGGGAGACTGCTCTCTTGTGTGCTGCCTGAGCTTGGAAGAGGATTGACTGAAGTAGGCAGTCACCTCCTCAGTGCCACTAGGTTTATTCAAGTTTCCCAGAAGAGAGCATCTCTTCAAGATGGGCTTCTTGGAGACAGCCAAGGGGTGACATGGGCATTTTGTTTATTTTACACTAAAATTATCCAAGTAGCCTCTCAAGTGATCTATTAACTACCCTGGTGAATGAGTAGCTGTTCAATTTGATGTTCTGCGAAGAAGCTTAGGAGCGAATTAACTCAGCCAGTGCTGGGGATTTTGCTTAGTAGCAAGTCTGAGGTCCTGAGTTTGATTCCCCCAAATAAAAAAGAAAAGGGATTTACTCAGACTCTGCATGGTTCTGTCTCCTCTGATGACTTTTCACTGCTGGTTACCTATTGCCTTGACTGATGGAAGCACATAGAAAACAGTGGTCTAATAAAATTTGATTATAGGGGTTGGGGAGATAGCTCAGTAGAATAAGCACTTCCCTGGGAAGTGCAAGGGTCTGAGTTCAATCCCTGGTTCCACAATAATAATAATAATAATAAATAATAATAATAATAATAATAAATAACATAAAATTTGGTTATCAAAATGAAGACTGACTAATAGTGCCTGAGATTGTAAAAAATGGAAATGAAGAGCGCAAAAATGAAGAAAAGAACTCAGAAACACTGAATATTTCTTTGCCTACAGCCTTAAAAGAAAAAAATGGCGGAGTGCATGGCTTCAATGTAGGAGCAATTTAGTTTCCTACAACAATCAACATAACATCTAGAACCCTTCAAATATGGAATGGAAACACAGCTCAAGCATAGTCTCATGAAGTAGGAGAGCTCCTGATCACCAGAAATGTGTGGCAATATCAGCGATACATTATAAAAGGAAGTTACATACTAGATCAGTGCTGGAATAAAACGGCCTTAATGTTCTTAAACTCTGAAATTAAATTACTTTCCGAGATGGGCACCTGAATGATTTATAATGTTTTGTGACAGCCAAAGAAAAATTAAGAGGTGACTCCATCCTAATCTCAATTTGCATTTAACTCTCATGAAAATAGCAAAGAAGGTGAGTGAACGCGGAGGACCCACGGGCTGTTGTACTTTCATTTATTCACGAGGGAACACATCTTCATCTGGAGTCCTTGAACTACACGGTGGGACTTCAGATAAAACATCACGATGCTATTTTCATTTGTAATATTTCAAGATTTTTTAAAAAAAATATATTTTCAAGCTGGGCATGGTGGTGCATGCCTGTAATCCCAGGCTGAGGCAGGAGGATTGTTGTGAGTTTGAGACCAGCCTGAGCTACAAAGTGAGCTTTAGGCCAGCCTGAACTGCATAGTGAGACCCTGTGTCAAAAAGACTATATATATATATATAGATAGATAGATAGATAGATAGATAGATATATCTATATATATATATCTATATATATATATATATCATATTACTTATCTCTGCTGTTTTTCAATAATTTAGTTATCTGAAAACTAGACATTTTAGGTGATAAAATACAAATTGAGAATGATCTTTCTATGAAAAAAGGGATAAATATGTTATTTAATTCAAGAATCTAAATATGTTAGCCCAAGGCATCTACATGCATTCTTGTATTTTCAAAGATGAAAAAATGAAATATTCATCAAACTTTTACAGTCTTCTTTTATTATAACTTTTAAAAATATAGCCATGCATTTACTGTCCTTGCCTAGAGGAAGTATACTAATAAGCACAACCTACTTCAATTATAAATCAAGAGGCAAATGTAATACTGCACTGCAATACTCAAAATGAATTTAGTTAAGAGAAAAGAATATAGATTAAAATTTACATATTAATTAACATATAGAACTTAGATGAAATAGCAATGAGTGGCTTTTTGCTGGAGAGTAATTTTAAACATCAACACAAAGAAAACAGTATAGCTACATACAGTCACTATGTCCACCTAAATTGTTCATGAGGATATGTATATATGCCACAAAATATTACAAATTACACTTAACAGGAATTATATTTTCTCTGATATAATTTTAATGGAATAAAATTTCAAAACTTAAAATTTTATGAAGTATTTGATATATTTCATCACATGAAAAAACATACTAAGAATCTCCATCAGGTTTTAGAAACTAACAGTCAACTGGTAGAATTCTCACCCTGACTAATCATACACACTGATGTTTGAGAACTAAGCAGCAGCACTGAGGACAGCAATGTGTAATACTAAAACCATGTTTGCAATAACAATCGCTCTGGTCCTCTAAATGTGTACTGCCTCTAATGTCATATAAATTACTGCTGTACTCTCTCTCTCTCAAGTAAATATTTATGTTCAAAAAAGAAAAGGTAATAAAAGAAATCAAGAGATAAGAAAAAAACATGCAATGCTCTTTTGTTTTATATGTTGGCTGTGTCCTGGCTTGGGAAGCCAGGGCAAGTTGTTCCATTGAAGAAAACAGCAAAGAAACTCTCACAGAGACGCTGATGTTTACCGTTGTTCTTACACTAAGGAGATAATACAATATGTAGGTGATAATAACATATGTAGGTGATGTCACTTTAAGTGTTACGACAAATCTGCATGCCTGCATGATTTATTCACCTTGCTTTTTTTTTCTTTTTTAAAGAGAATAAAAAGTAGCATTAAAACAAAAATTACAAATAACACAAAATTTCACTAAAGAAAATAATGTGAACTTGGCCATTGTGGTGTGTAGTGTTTTCTTCAAATTAGATATACAGATTACCAGATACATGCATGCAAAATTAGAAAAAGAAGTCATTAAAAAATGAAGAAGGGTGAAAAAAGGAAAAATAAAGAAACAAGACAAAAAATTAACTGTTAAGTGCCCTTTTCCATGGACCAGCAGAAATCCATAGTGTAGTTATCGAAACCATCCCGTTTACATACACAGATATCTCTTTCCCCCATTCTCTCTCCTGTCCTCCTCATCTCAGCAATTCCTTCTTGGTGAATAGTTTCATTCCATTTCTCAGTATTGACTGTGTCCTTCAGGCTTTATTTTCTCTTTCAGGTTCTTACACTAAGGAGATAATACAATATTTGTGCAAGTGGGTCATGTTTAATTTCAATTAAGAGCATGTTCTCTGATTGCATTGAATTACCAATAAAAGAGTCAATTTTATCCTTTTTTTATAGCTGGATGATACTTCATAAAAAATGATACATATTTTTCCATACCTCAGTTGATGAGCACTTGAAGAAAGAAAACTTCCAAGATTTAGTTATGACACTTTGTGCGGCTATAAACATCAGTGCACATAAATCATGATAGTATGATGTTTACCGTTGTTCTGGAAAAATACCTAGGAGGGAAATAGCTGGCTTGAGTGGTACTCCAATTCAGGATTTCAGTTTATTTTCTTTTTCAATCGTAAAAGTTGTCTCCTTTTCCTCTCTACCATTCCTGCCTTTCCACCACTGTCTTTAAGCTTAGTCTTTAAAGCAACTGAAATGTACTAATGATTAATGCTTTTAGAATTGTGAGTCTATCTTGTTATCCTGTCTTCTTCAGTATAATCTGTCCTTAGTCATTCCTTGGAGGTGGCTTAAAGAGCTGCTGGGCTGTGGTGGCACAATCCTGCAGTCCCAGTAAGGGAGGCTGAGGCAGGAGAATTGCTGAGAAATCAAGCCCACCCTGAGTTACACAGGGAGTTCAAGGGCAAGCTTAGCTATACAAAGAAATCCATTCTCAAAAAAAACTAAAACAGAACAAAGATAAAAAATACAGAAGTTGAAAACTTCAGTCAAGAACTAGGAAGCATACAGAAATGATGCATCATGATCTTTCTTATTGCAATAAAAATGTGCACTCGAAATTTTCTTCTTAATCTAATTGAAAATCATATTTTCCACTGGTAGTTATCATCTCATCTGCAAAAGATTTCATATCCTTGTTTCTTACTATCTATTATTTACCTTCGGCTTTATACCATAGTCACTCAAATGAGAGATACCATTTGCAATTTAAATATGTGTGTCCTGTTTATAACACTCAACATTATACTTTTTAAATTGCATCTGTTTTCCTATAAATATTTAAAATATATCCTATTATATAGCTCAAGAATATTCCATTGCATGTCAGTTCCATATTTTCCTCATCCCATTAACTGTTAAGGGGCATACAGGCTACTACCAGGATTAGTAATTATGACTTCTGCTGCTCTCAACATTGGTATGCATGCTTTGCTCCAATAGGATGTCTGTAGCTCATTTGAGTCAAGTACATAGATTAAGTGGGGTTTCTTTTCTGTTTATTAAATTCATTGGAAAAAAACTGCAATGAGACAGCTTCAAAACTGGTGGATAGGAGAGTTAGGATATTGCACGTTGTTGCCTTTGTAGTAGTCTTTCATAGGATGCAGACATAATATTCTATTCATACACTGTTAGTTCAAATCTTTCTTCTTATTGAATTAAGAGAAAGTAGTGGTATATCTAACCTAAGTATTTTGTATATGCAGATACAAAATGGTCCTTCATTTATATCAAGAAATGTGACTTTTGTGTCTGACAAGGTCAGTCAATTACCCTCTTAACTTATCCAGAAACATTGTAGATCCTTTGTCAGTGTCAGCCTTATGGATGAGTCACAGCCATTGCTTGACCTGTTTGCTTTCTGTGAAAGTCATAAGTGGGATTTCTATTTTTAGCTATTTTGAAAAAAATCTCTGTAAAATTTTTCACAATATTTGTACAAGTATACATCTCTAATGAAATAGTAAAATGGGTCTTTTTCACCACAAACATGTCCCCATATTTGTCATCCTTTGACTTCCTTTTTAAAAAATTATATTATCTAACTTCCTGATAGTTTTCATTCTTTCTGTAATAAGATTAAATTCTACTATTGTTTTAATTTGCCTTTCTCTAAAGTTTAAGATACTGTTCAAGGTTTCATGTATTTGTTTGCCAGTTGTACTTACTCTTCTTCTTTTTTTTCTGTATTTAGGACAGGGTCTACAGGGTCTACAGGGTCTACAGGGTCTACATGGCCCAAAGTATCTACGGGGTCTCACTTTATAGATCATAGTGATCCTCCTTTTTTTCAGTCTCTCAAGTACTGGGATTATTGGCATGCACCACTATGCCCAGTCTTTATTTTTAAATGTTGCTTTAATATCTATATATTTCATTATTTTGTTATGAGATTTAGTTTATTCTAAGAGATACTGATCAAGCTTCAATCTTCTGCAAATAATTATATAATTTTCCTGGTAATATGAGTTGGCTAGGGAAAGTGAGAAGAATTAAAATGTGACATATGAAGGTGAAAAATATCCAAAGTGAATGTAATCTCTATATGTTATAAACATGAATTGGTAGCAATAATAGTGAAAATTTGGAAAGAGGAGTTACAGATGGAGTTAGTGAGGTGGGTTAGAATATAATGAATATTAAAAAAAAAGTTGTTCCATGCTATGTTCATGCATCTACTCTCTAAGAACAATGGAAATGTTCTCTACTGACAATTTATATTAATAAAATAATAAAAAATGAAATTTCATGCATTATATTATACAACAGAATATCATTGAATACATCTACACAATAAAAATGTTACTAACATCAACCAGATTAGCATTGTTCTCATGTCTTATAGATAGCATTACACTATTGTTGCAAGAACAGCTAAGATTTACTTTTAATACTAACCGTTACACAGCATAGTATCATTACCTGTATTCCTTGTGTTGTAGTTTAGATCTTTAGTTTTGTTCATCCTCTACAACTGCAACTTGTGTCTCTTGGCCTATCTTTTCCCTTCCCAACTTAAACCCTAGTGAATTCTACTTTGTTCAATATCTCTACAATTGACTTTTTCTTAAATCCTTCATGCAAATGAGATTGTGGAATATTGTCGTTTCTGTATCTGGTTCATATCACATAGTATAACGTCTTGTGATAATTTCCATGAAGTATTTAATGGTAAGATAATGGTTTTCTGAGCTATATAAAATTTCAATATATATCATTATCACTGTTTTTCATTCATAATTAACTAAACACTGTGGCTATTTTAGTATCTTCACTATTTTAATTCTGTACTGTACATAGGAGTATAATATGTATTTAAAACACATTATAATGTGTTTTCATTTCCTTTATCTGTATGGAGAGAAGACAATTTACCATGTTATACAATACTTTATGTTCTAGGGTCTTACAAATTTTGATACTGTTTCACATGAAGGGTACCGCATATTCTCAGTATTCACAATAACACTTTTGTTTGTTCATAAGCAGAAATTTTATTATAGTAGAATCTTCCAGTGGGAAATTTCATATTGTTGCTCAGTAAGATTTCCACAAAAAGCAATCAAAATATTGAGCAGGTAAATACCTAGAAATCTAGAAGATTAAGTTACAGATTAACAATATGCCTGTCAATTAACACAAATTATTTAATGGTAATTTTCTTTAGGCATTACCATAATTTTATTCAATAATCAAGGTGACAAATAGAGCTTTTTCATAGCCACACACCATTGATTATCATTTGAAGATTAATACATGAAAATATAAGCCTTGAATACAAAAGGAAAAAAAATATTTAAACAAGAGAGAAAAAGACCATAACCTAAAGAACCCATAATGGTATATTCTGAATATCTCAAAAGCATGATTAACTATAGCAGGTAGAATATGAGGTCATGTGATTCTATATCCATGACATTGAAGAAATACACAGCATCTAAAAAGAAAGGCAAGGCCCAGACAAATAGCTCAGTGAATTAAAGCACCTGCAAGCAGGTTCAGGGGCCGGGGTTTTGATCTCTGGGTCTGCCATGCTGGCCCCACCCCTGGGACACACTGAAATAAAAATCGAGATGGGAGGGGTGGCACAAGCTTGTAATCCCAGCTCTTGGGAGGCTGTGAACAGTCAGATCACTATGAGTTCGATCTGCACTGAGATCCTGAACACCCTGTAGACCCTTCCCTAAAAAATACAAATAATAATAATACAATAATAATAAATAAAAATAGAAAGAAAGGCAGGAGGAAAATAAGGACAAAGTTAGAAAAATATACCAGTGCTGCATAACATCATCACTAGGTCAGATTGCAATAGAACTAAGTGAGATGAAAATTTTGTAAAAGAAAATGAATTTGAAAAAAAGAAAATTTAAATGTTACATTGAACAGTATTTCAAAGGCAAATATTAAACACCAAATGCAAGACAATTTGTAATACCTTCTTTCTGTAGTTGGAAATTAATATTTATTAGATATAAAATTATTCTGGACTAAAATAATGATATTAATTGATTGGCTGAATATATACACCATACATAAGAATTATTTTGAAAAATGGATGATAACATTAGACAATGAAATGTTGAAACATGGGCAAAAAGGCCAAATAAGCTTACACATTTTGTTTTTTGGTAGAACCGGGGATTGAACTCAGGTCCTTGAGCCTTCAAGGGAAATGCTTATTCCACTGAGCCATCTCCTCAACCCCAAGCTTGTACATTTAAAATCTATAATATACACTGTAATTTTTATCTGTCCTGTTGTAAGTAACTGTAAGAAAGGAACACTTAAAAATCAATTAGATATAGGTATACACTATATCTTTTACAATCAATGTCAATTCTATACAAATGTTTAGACAGTAGAAAAGTAGGGCATGATTACTGTTGTAGTCAGGGTTTGTAAGGAAATAAATTTAATACAGGACACATTCATAAGATTCTTTTGTGACATTTACCACAAACATCAAATGCAGAAGAGTGTAACAGGTCTGTCCACCACAGAGATGCAATGAGCCCAGCACAAGGCCTAGAACTCACAACAGTGTCTCATCCAAATTCATATCCAGAGTGTACTGAGTGCACCAAGAAGGCCCAAAGACAAAAGTGGAGGCTCGGAAGTCTGTGCCAGGGGGAATAGTTATTCATGGACATGTTCACTGGTCTCAATACTTAGAAGAACAAAATGAAGTAAAATACATATGAGTAATCTTAGAAAAAGCACTAAAAATTCAACACTTAGAGGTGCCAGGGAGATGGCTCAGTAGAATAAGCGCTGGCAAGTGCAAGGGCCTGAGTTCAATCCCTGGTTCTGAGAAAAAGAAATAATTCAACACTTACTTATGATGAAATATGTTAGATTATCATGAGTCTGGGGTTGTGTTTTTCATCTCTGTTTTCTCATTTTAATTTTATTTTGTTTTCTACATTGATGCTTGACAATCTCTTATACAGGTTTGTTACGAGAACTGAGGCCTCCCTAGGAGATGTCTTTTCTTCAGGGATGGCCACTATATGTACGTGGTTATTCGAAGCTCTCCCAAGAATCTGCCATCCTAATTTGTAAAGGATGCAATGTTACTATTTGTCTCAGCACCCAGGCCTTTGGTACTGGGCTGTGATGATAATTATGACCCCATAGCGTCCAACAAAGGAGAAAACCAGTGACAATATGTATGACATCCAGGCTAAAGTATTACAGTTAGTTCAATTGGTAACAATAGCTTCAAGAACAATGTAACTACTGACAGACTATAATAACCATTGACCTGCTACATCCAGCCATAGAAGCAAACTCTAAAGTTGCATAACAAAATCAAACATATACTATATATTTGTACAGGTGATTTCCCCCTTAGTGGAATGGTTTTACCCTTATGCAGGGGGCATGGGAGCTAAGATTGGTAGAATACAAGATAAAGCAATGAATGAAATCAATTATAATAGGATTAAGGTTGGAGGTCAAGGGAGATTACTCACATTTTTAGAAAACGAGGGGACAGATAAGGGAAAGAATAAAATAGAATTTGAAGGAGTAATCAGAAAAAGAAGAGTAAATATTTACCCACTTGAAAGTTTAATTTCATTTAAACTTCTATTTATTTATTTGGTACAGGTTCTAGTACATAATAATCCTCCTGTCTCAGCTTACCCAGCACTGGGATTACAGGTATGTGCCACCACTCAGGCTTTGAGGCCAGCATAGCATGTGATTCCAGGGATCAAACCCAAGTCTTTGTGCTTGCCAGGCAGGAGCTTAGACCACTGAGCTATCTCCCAGCCTTCACTTGAAAGTTTAAATTCTTGAAGTAGTTGAGGAAAGACAGAGGATCAGGAGAAGAAAACCAGAAAAAAAGAGATAAATTTAAACAGTGAACAAAAAGAAGAAAGAAGAATGAAAAAGAAAAGATCAGAACAAGAGAGAGAAAAAGTAAGTACAAAATACAAAACAAGACAAGACGACATCTAAGCACATATGAGAAGGACAGTCAATGAGGCAAATAAGGCAAAATCAAAGTGGTAAAATCCCCCCAGTGCTTACAGTTCCATGATGCCATCCATGTCAGATCTCAGATGTGTGCTGTGCGATTCAGGGAAGTTTGCCATCAGGATTGTGCTTAGTATGGAACTGATGTTGCCTTCTGGATTTGGGGGTTTGGACTGGTCTTTTGGGGTAGAGTTCTGAAGAGCCCAACTGCTGGCTCCTGGCTGCTACTAAGAGACTTGCATGTGGCCGGTCCTGCTGGTCACTCCACCCTCCAAAGGGGTGTGTGTGTGTGTGTGTGTGTGTGTGTGTGTGTGTGTGTGTGTGTGTGTGTGTGTGTCGCGCGCGTGCGCGTTTGGGTGCACCTGCATGCAGGGTAGCTCTTCTGGGTCTGGGAGCCAGGTTACTCTGCCTGCCACAGCACGTGTGCGCCTGTCCCTGTACCTTGTTCTCGGTTGATTGGTTCTATATTTTAACAGGCATTAAAACTCTCCATATTAGGGCCAGGGAGATGGTTCAGTGGAATAAGCACTTCCCTGGCAAGCACAAGGGCCTGGGTTCAATCCCGGGTTCCGCCAATAAAAATAAAATAAAGTAATAAAGATACAGGGGGAAAACTCTCCACATTTTTCCACAGATTCAACAAAGTACTAAATAGACTCCTTGCTTGTTCTTTGTTAAAATGAAGAAGCTGAGAATAAACGTGCATAGAAAGGAGAAAAATAGGCTTGCCAAAACAATTTTTAGTAAGAGAACAAATTGGAGCAAATAATTCATCTGGTTTCAAAAATTTGTATAATGCTCCAGTAATTAACATAATGTGATATCAAAAAGTTAAAAGTTGTAGAACACTGAATTTGAATACAAAATGTATGTTCAGATCATCATGATTATGAAAAAACAAATTTTAACAAAAGTCAAATGTGATTTATTGGAATAAGGGACAAATCTTGATTTCAAAGTGGCATACATTAAAATATGCCAGCTCTTACACAACTATGGCCATGCCACTCGTTCTTGGAATGCTAGATAATATAACAAGAGTGCTGTTTACAATTAAAGCTAGTAATTATTAACAAATAGTCATATTTAAAAAACTTTTCCAGAAGTATCAATACTTAGTGAAACAGGGCTCACACCCTAATTTGCGTAATTCACTCACTAAATGTATACAGTGTTCTATACTCTGAGACTTGCTTTTATTTTTTAAAGTAAAATAATACATTTTCTCAAAACTTGGAACTATATCAAGTCAAAATTAATTGGGGAACAGTATATATAACTTATAAAGTTCAATGACCTTGACTCTGTCATGGTCTCTGTCCATTTTTTGTCTGTCTCAGTCCTAGTTCATCCTCATCTCAGATATTGCTACAGGCAAAAGATTTAGACTATGACATGATGGTTTGGATATATTTTCAAGGTCTACTTGTAAACACTGTATGAATGTGTGTTTTTTTCTGATTTAGTACCAGAAATGGTACAAATTGTTATTACCTAGTCAATGAATATCTGGTGCTTCTTCTATATAATATAATTAAGTGTAAACCAAGAAAATAAATACAGGAAGTGATTTCTATCATTTTGCTAATAATAAAGGAGACCATATAAAGGACAGTGAAGGACTCAGGAACACAAAACAAAACAAAACTGTGTCCGCCACAGTTGATTAAAGACAGAGATACATTGTTACTCAAAATCAAATAAGGACGGTCTAACTTTGGGAACACTGAAAATACACAATCAGAAAAAAAAGGGTCGCTTTAATTATGTTCTGAGGATGAAGAAGAATTAACATGGTAAAATGAGTGAGATATTTTTTCTAGAGAAGATTTCAAACAGTAACACCTATAACATGCTTTATGCATTGAAATTAGAAATAGAAACTTAAATATTAGATGGAGAAGAATTATAGGCACAATGGAATGAAACATTTAGATAACTAGAAAAAACACCATAGCAAATGAAATAATTAAAATATCTACAGCTCAGATGTTGTAGAAGAGTTCAATATAAAGGACTTCAATTAAAAAGAAAAAATAGAGCATGGGGAGATACCTCAGCAGAGTAAGTGCCTACCGGGCAAACGCAAGGTCCTATGCCAGCCCCACTCCTGAGCATTCTGAGCTCGCCACCAAGACCATGCCTGATGGGGCACCCCTGTAATCCCAGTGCTGGGGAGGCTGAAAACAGGAGGATCACACTGTATTAAATACATAAAAAAAAGAGTTTTACAAACATTAATTCTTCTATAAATGTGTATGACAGAGCTGTTTGTAGCCCATGGATGCCATGTCATTGAAATAACTGAATAAAAAGAAATGCATGCATTAAAAAAGAAAGAAAATAAATAAAAAAGAAATGCATGTGTTGAGAACATACTCAATCTCCTTCTGATGTCAGGATGAGAGTAGAGTCAACATCTGAGGCAAGCCCAGCTTAGTGCACACTGTTCTTCCCATGAGATCCGGTAAGCTATCGCTGAGAGAAGAGTTTGAGAACAGAGACAAAAGATGCAAAGTAAAAAAAAGAAAGCTTAGCAGAAGATACTTATAAATATTGGAGATAGAAAAATTTCCTTTTGTGGACTTTTAAAATAAAAATATTTTAGGAAAATGAACTGAAGCCAACACTTGGTGGTGATTTTTTTCAGTATTTAATGATTAACCTGCATAGTTCAAGTGGAAAGAGAAAAACCATTAAAAGATATTTAAAACAAAAATCAATAGTCCCAAAATCCTTGTAAGGATAAGACCTGGGCTTCAAAGACCACTTGAAAAGTTTCTGGGAATATCTGGCTCTCAGATAGAAATTCAGAGATCTTGACTGGAGGGACATGAATAAAATAAAAGTAAAATGCAGCAAAAAATAAAATAAAATAGTAAAATTGGCTTCAGAACAGAATGAGCCACAGAGGAGGTAGAATGCTATTATTTAACTGTCATAAGGAAGATAAGGCCCCAGATGCAGTTAATGTAGCAATAAAAACTAAAGAGTAGCATACAAATTCACATTTCCTTCTATGCTGTCCCCAAAATTGAAAGAAAATGTATTTGAGCCCATAATACAGCCACTAATTAAAACCAAACCTGAAATAATTATTTCAAAATAAAATACCCTAAACATAAGTAGAATCAAGTAGAAATGAAGAGAATAGTAAGACTGTAGACTGTATATAAAGGCTAATATGAAAAACCTGAAATCATGAAAAGTGTAGCAGTTGTAAAGCAGTTGTGTAAAACAAAGGAGTGACTCAGAATAAATGAAAAGTATTATAGTTAAATATATCTGAAATTATACTATTACTTATACTTATTTTATACAATGTTTATATTATTCATTATTTTAGAAAATTTAAATACTAAAACATTAAATGTCATAAAACGCTATCCAAATTTTATAGAAACATCCATCAAATGGAAAGCACAGAACATTTGAATAAAAGATGGGAATGACATGCCATGCTTATGGATCCCACCATGAAACTTACTTGCTTTACTGATACTCAGCATGGCAGATGTTAAGTCTATAGAATGCCTGGAACGATGCGTGATAGCCGGAGAGCAGATCCACTAAGCAGACAGTGCTTTCAACCTAGGAAGAGTTCTCATCAGAGCCTCAAAGCAAGAAATGAAGAATTTGAACAATTTCTATGAAGAAAAACAGCTGCCCACATCATACTAAATAGTGAGATGCTGAAACCTCCCCTCTAAAATCAGAAACAAGACAATGATGTCCACTATTGTCACCTCTACTAAAACATTTCTCACAACAGTAGCTAGAGCTGTAAGACAAAAGAAAGAACTCAAAGATATGAAAATGGAATGGAGAAGATAAATTACTCTTATTTTCAAATGCCATAACTCTTTACATAAAAGACTCCCTAAATCTCCTCTAAAATGCTCCTAGGAATATTGTCTACACTCGGTAGTGTAGCAGGGTACAAGTAAACACACAAAAATCTACAGCATTCGTATTCACCTATTAGAAACTCACTCAGAGAGAATGTTCTCTTTGCAATAACATCAAGACAAATGAAATGATTAGGAAGTAAACTACCCAAACAACTGGGAGACAAGAACTTTATGATGAAAACTGTTCTACTTTGAAAAAGACCACTGAAGAGCATATTAGAAAATGAAAACATATGCCCTGCTCATGGACAGGCAGAACTAATAAAGCCACAATGGCCATACCTCCAAAACTGATATACAAATTTAAAGTAATCTTAATCAAAGTGCTAATAACATTACTGCAGAACTGGAAAAAGCCATACAGAAAAAAACTAAAATGCCAAAAGTAAGTTTTGCCATCAAAGACACAGTTGGGCACATCACACTCCCAGACCTCAAGTTATTCTACAACACTTACAATATACATTAAAATATATCATCAAAACAAATACTTTTTTTATACAAAATTAGAAAATCTAGTAAAATAGTAAGATTTTAAAATAATCAAATATTTTAAAATACCTAGGAATAAATCCAGTAAAATCTGTTTCCTTTGTAAAAATGTACAATGCCATGAAGAGAAAATTAATAAAATAAAAGCAGTGAACATTGACTGAAATTGAGTTGTGTGAGAATTTTTCTTCAAATTACTATATCAGTTCTATTTAATAGTAATTAAAGTCACATGAGAGGTTTGCATACATGTGGAATCTGACAAGCTGGGTTCTGACAAGCTAATTTGAAAATATCATAGAAAAAAATGGTTATCACATTCATCCTTAAAATATGTAGTGTTTGTAAACAGAATATCATATCTGCACCTTGTACAATAAATAACCACTAAAAATATGCAATGTATTAATTATTGAGTCTGTTCTACTAATTTGACTGGAAACTTTCTCATTGCTATTTGTTCTTTAATAAAATTATGGATTTAAAAAATAAGTATTATATTTTGGAGGAATTATACTTTCAGAAATACAAGAGTGTTTAATGGTAATGTGCAAATTGGTACAGTATAGTATTTCAAACAAGGTGAAAAATCACATTATACCAACTTAAACATTAAATCCAGGAACAAAATCAACACACATTGCCATATCTTATGAGAATTTCCAAGTTGCACAGTAGGAAAAACGTAAGGAAACAGAAGTAAATCTTATTAGTTTTCCAGATAGTTATATAGCAAGAAATAAATCTTGATACCTACCTATCACCCACTCAGCAGATGTGAAACTGGTAACTAATGACCTTCGATGGAAAATTTATAATTAAAAGATATGTCTCTTGAGAAGGAAAAAGAACAGAACAATGATCACAGAATACTGGGCACAATTTTTATGACCATACACCCCGAATAGTTCCTAAAGCAAACTAAGTTTCTTTACATAAATTTGGCTTATAGTAAACATCAAGAAGATGAAAACATGTCAAAAAGAGGATATATTTACAATGCACACACTTGACAATACATGCAGACTTAATACATAAAGAACTACAAATTACTGAAGCTTCACAGATGACCAAACCAGAAATAACATTTATTTTAAATAAATAGACAAGCATAAACATGGAGAGCACAAATGAGTCACATAAGTTGTGCTGATTTAAACGTAAAGTGCACCCTAAACACCTGCAAGTAGGGTAGCCACCTGCGGAGGTGGAACCTTGAGAGGTGATTGTGGAAGGAGAACGCTAATCTCATCAGTGGGTGGATTGATTGGTGAGTTCATTACTTCAGTATCCTTATGTGTTCCTGAGCCCTGATTGGATGAGGAGAATCACCTCGTGTGAGTACACAAGGGCAGCATTCCAAACCTTGCCCCTTCTTCATCTTTCCCTCTGCTGTGCTTGTGTCTGGATGTTCCTAACAGCCTCCTGTGGACATAGGGCTTTTCAGAGCTGGCTGACCTAAAGTGTGTGATGACCCCATTAATCCACGATGTGATGCTAGGATTAAGGGTGCCCCACCCTAGGGGTGAGTGTGACCTGTCCCTAAGGGCAAGCAGCCTGGGTAAGGGACAGAAAGAGGGCTGCTGTTGCTGTTTGTCACATGCTGCTTGCTGCCTCCTGCCTGCCACGCTTAGCCACGCACTATTTCTCCCTTTAGATGCTTCTCTACCACGACAGCATGTCTTGGAATCAACCAACTAGGTGTTGAAACCTTTAGAAATTTTGAGCTAAACAAATCTGGCCTTCTTTAACTTAAAGGTGTCTGGTATTTTTGTCTCAGCAATAAGAAAATTAAGTAAAACACCCTCTCCCTTGTTTCCTAGCTGCCACGAATGGAACAGCTTTTCTTCTTCATGTTCTTTCTGCCCTGAAAGAAGCACACGGTAAGGAACCTTAGAAACTATGAGCCAAATATTTTTTCTTTAAGCTATGTCTGTCAGGTGTTTTTGTCCAGTTACAGAACAGATAACTACTACAGAGTTTGAACATCATTCATCAGCAGATAAATTAGTATCACAGAAATATCATACCTCACTGCCACTGTCCCTCCTGTACACAGGAATGAGTACAATTTAATGGATTAACATCAGTGCAAAAGTCATACAGACTCTCAGTCACAAAAATCTGTGACAACACACAGGGTCATAAAAATCCCTTTCAAAATATTCATAGCAATAGAATTCTTAACAACCAAAAGTGGAAAAGATTATAAATGTGCTTTAAAATATAGAATAGGTATATGGTGAGTGCAAAAACACAAATTAATCATACAAATATAACGTGTGACACAACATTTTGTTGTGTCACTTCATTAACGTAAAGTAATACAAGGAGATAAAAGTAGCATAATGTGTTTTATTTCAAAACGATGGCTACAGGAGAGGGTATAGTAGAAAAAGGCCAACAGATGGCTGTTGCTCTATGTATATCCTATCTCTTCACCCAGAAATGGTTAAGCAGGTATATACACTGGCCCAGAATCTGAAAATAGATTTTTTGGCCTACATCTACATCATTTTCCAATTAATTACATTTGCTTAGTGTATCCTGGTACCTTTTCTTATACAATTTTAAAGAGTTCATTTTATTTTCCCCCAGTGTTTTCAACAGAGGCCCTTTTAAAATGTGTGGCTTAAAATATTTTTTAAAGCAGGAAGAGATTCCATATGATTCTTCAACTCCATAATAGAGATGTTTTCTTATTTCACCTGCATGTTAGATATTATTTCTTTGTTCTTTGGAAGAAGATAGATTTCTTAAAATTTTTGTAAATAAAATATCTCCAAAAATGAGTTATTACTGAGACCAGTATGAAAGTTATGTTGTAAAATAATCTGTTTCTCTGTTGAAGCTTCTCCTGAGTTAGACAACAGCATATTAAATATTTTAAAGACAAAATAATAGATACTCAAACTAGTGAGGAAAATCAGATTCATTATAGATTATATATGGCCAAACATTTATATTTATGTTTTTATCTCATGGAAAATAAAACAATTAAAAATGGCAATGAGAAAAATCATGTAAAATATTATAAAATAATAAGATAGAAGTTCTCTACATGTTTGATACATTGGAAATATATGAGATTACTGGAACGATTTAAAGACACTTTCTCTCTTCTCTTCACTACCTCTTCAGAAAAATTAACCAGAGAACACAGATTTCTCCATATGAGTTGACTTTATTTCTTTTAAGGAATAATCAAATATATCCCATTAATTAAAACCATAGTTGCATAAGATAATTTTATTTCTAAAGTTGCCTTAATCTCCAAATCCCAATAGATTCACAGATCTGTAACTGTGAACTATTTCTCTGCTGTGCACATAAAGTAAACCAAGTATTTCATGTGCTTTCTTAATTCCACTTGAATGACTGCTGCTTTCCTTCTTGGGAAATCTTGCATTAGCAAATCTCTTTCTGATCTCCATTTCAGATTCTGTGGCATGGGGTCAGGAATATAGCTCAGGGATAAAGGAGCCTGCCTGGCAAGGGCAAGGTCCTGGGTTTGATCCCTGGTACCAGAAAAAAAAAAAAAATCAATGGCATCAACACACTGTCCGATTTCTTCAGGGAGTAGCATCTGAAGAGCACATGATGCCATTGCTTCTAACATGAAAATAAATTCTTGCTGTGTTTTTGTTACTTTTATTTTTTGTTTTTCTTCCACATATTTAATGAGTCTTTCTTCCAAGTATTTTTTAATCTGATGATGGATATGTTTGTACTGCACAATAACTACATTCATCACGGGATGCCGGTGTATGGACATGACACATTTTATTTCCTTGCATGATCCTTTCCTCTCTCCTCCCTCTTTCTCTTGCCATCTTTTGTTCCCCTCCTTTTCGCAGAGCTCTCTCTGTTATTTATATTTTATTCTGTTGTGTAATTTATTAATTTTTGTTAAATTTTCACATAAACTTACCATGCTTTATTTAAGCTTGTGTGTCTGATTTCTCATACTTAGCATCATGGTTTCAAGGTTCTATATATTACTCAAGCTTATCTTTTATTTTTTTTAAAGAGAATGCAAAGTAATTTAAAAAAAGCAACCTGGAAGTGATACAGATTTTCACTAAACAAAATAACAGGAATTCCACAGTGGTATTGTATTGAATAATGTTGTCTTCAACTCAGTTGAGATTGCAGATATAAGTATGCAAAATTGGTAAATAAAGTAAGAAATTAAAAAGGAGAAAAAAATAAAGCATTAACTGTTCCTTTCAGTAGAATAAACAGAAATGAGCAGTACTGTTTCCGTCTAACTTCGATTTCTCTGTCCTTTTGTAGCACTAGTGTAACAGTCTGAAGGAGCAAATGAAATCTGCCAGGTACAGTAGATGCCGTAAAAGGGAATGAATTTGTTCAAAGGCACGGAAACATTTGGATGAGGAGAAGGTCCAGCTTACCCTTCTTAATAGCAAGGTTTCATTCTATTATGCATAAATACAATATCTTTACCATCCATTCATCTGGGAATGGATATAACAAAGGCCTTCAAGATTTAATATTAGAAACTCTGCTGTTTTACAATATGGTTACACTTGTATTCCAGGAATATGATGTCTTTCACTCTTTGGAGAGGATGTCTAGAAGAGGAATAGTTAAATCAAATGAAATTTCTACTGTTACAATTTTATTAATAAATTAATGTATTTATTTTTATTTATTTATTTTTGTGGAACCAAGGATTGAACTCAGGCCCTTGCGCTTGTCAGGGAAGCACTCATTCCACTGAGCCATATTCCTGGTCCCTCTACTGTTAAATTTTAAAGATAAATCCATACTATTTTTCATAAGGGGTGCATTAGTTTACAACCCAACTAATAGTATAAAAGAGTGTTTTTTTATCACTACAGCCAGGCCAGCACTATCTGTCTGTCTGTCTGTCTACCTATTTACCTACCTATTTTTTTTTTCTTGATGGTAGCCATTCTTTCAGAGTAAGGTAAAGAGGACTGACCAACTAGCTCAGCGAACTAAATTGCATGGGTCAGCAAAGCACAGTGGCCAGGGTTCAATTCCTGGCCCCATGCTGGCCCCACCCCTGGGGACACACTGAGGCAAATTGAGACCGGGTGTGGTAGTGGGAACCTGTAATCCCAGAACGTGGGAGGCTGAAAACTTCAGAATCACTATAAGTTCAATCTATGTAGTGAGACCCTGTAGACCCTGTACTAAACTCATAAAAAAAGACAAAAGTAAAATTTCAGCATTATTTTAATTTGAATTTCTCTACTGTTAATTAGTTTTTGTGTATTGTATACATTTTTATCACAATGAAATATTGGAAGGCAAAAAAATAAAGTTTTCTCTCTTGTACACAGAAAATACTAACATGTGCCCCAGTACTTCCCTGCACTACAGGATTCCACAAAACACATTTTTCCCTAGAAAAATTATGAGTTTGACCTCATAATTCTTAAAGAGAATACTTTTCTTTGGACTGACATTACTATTCAAATGTCATCTGACTAATTCTAAAAAATTTTCAGATTTCTATGCATCCAGAAAGAGCTCAATTTGAACATCCGTTTTTTTTCTTTTTTTTTTTTTTTTCAAGTAAGCACAGACAGAAAACATTTACAGTGTAGAATCAGCCTGAAACTTACTCTTCCTAGACTGGATCTCAGTTCTATCAGAGCAATATTTTAGGACCCTGGTTCCATTTCCTTTTCAGATGTTAGCTCTTGTGAGATACAGGTAAACTTGGAATGGTCAAACTGTCAGGTCATATAACTTATTAAATTTTTCTATATGTTATAGTTTGGAGCTAGAGGTTTCCCCCCAGAGATGTATGTGTTCACAGGCGGCAACTTGGGATGGTGATTGGATCACTCACCATCATCCACTGACGAGTTCCTAGGTCAATGTGGTTTGAGGAGATGAAGTTCATCTTAAGGGTCAACTCACAGGGGCATGACATTGAGGGAGTACTCCCTCTGCATCTTGCCTCCTCTCTCCCTGATCTCCCCCTTCCACTCCCTGCCCTGGCAGCCCAAGGGAGAGCAGCTCCCTTCCTCTCTGGCCTTCCACCGTGCCATTTCTGTCTTAGAGCCTGCCAACCATAGAGGGAAATTATAGCTCAAAATAAGTCCCTCTGCTTTTAAGTTGTGGATGTTGTGTATATTTTGCCTCAGATATGCAGAACATGACTAAAACACGATTCTTACAAAGTAAAGAGATCCTGTAAAAAGCAGAAACTGTCATCTTAAAATTATCTCAAACATCCACTTCTTTACCCATTGTTATAGAAATTGCAGAAATTCAGCTCACTTATGATATGAAGGGAATTCATTTTCTTTCTCTTTTATGGGTTCACATGCTCTACTTTATAGCATTCAGGGGAATAATTTAACATTTATATTATTGCTGCCAATCCCAACATCTCACTTCTGAGAACTCAAATTGTACTCTTTCCTATATAATTGAAGTAGAGTTTGATCCTCCTTAAAAATATAAAGTCTAACTACTAACAATTATAAATACTTATAAATGTGTAGATTTTTTAAATGATGTAACTATTAAAAAGAGTGGGGGAAGCATATTTTTTCATGTCTATAAATTTTTCTCCAGGGGCAGGGGAGACAGCTCAGCAGAATAAATGCTTGCCTTGCAAGTACAGGATCCTGAATTCAATCACCATTTCTGCAAAAACAAAAAATTCTCCAATCAATTTTAGTAATGAAGTTTTTTAACCTGATATTTTTTAAATGCAATTCACATTAATATCTGGATAATAATATTTTGATTTTTTCATATATTCCATTAATTATACCTAAGCTTAACATAATTGTGAAAGTCAATTTATGGGACATAAATGTCCTAATATAAAATACTAATAAATACATTAGATAGAATCTGATAAAAAAAAATCTGGTAGAATAAATTAGGAAGTTGACAATATGTCCCAGATGAAATCTCAAAAAATGTATGAGGTTGTGCACTTCACTTGATATAAAACTTCCACTAGAAAAAGACAAAATTCCTCAAGTCTGTATTTTCTTTGGACATGTAAAAGGGCTTATTCTATAGAAAAACACTTCTTTCTTTTATTCTGTCCTTGCAAACCAGAGGTGGGGCTCCACAGACAACAATAAGAGCCCTGATACTTTGTACAAAATATTTCAGACTTATATTATAGATCTTTTATTATCACAACTAATTTATAAGCAACTGGAAGGGATGAGATATGCTTGTTTGCTAAGCTCGCCTCGCCAAATATTTAACAGAAAAGACCAATGAAAGCTCGCTATTTCAGCTTAAGTGGACAGAAGGATGAAGCCAGCATTTCTTTTTCAACATTAAATCTCATTATGCCTGGCTGTCTGAACATTTTGTGAGATCCAGGCTTCCCAAACTTGTTATCTGAGAAATAGGTTACATAGGACTTGACAGAATAGAACCTTGATGTTGAGCATTTCCTTACTGTAAAGCACACAGGATGATAAATTTTATTCTGAATAGCAAGCAAACACCTGTACAGAAAGATGAAGTCCTTCCAGTACCATCCAAACGGTGTTATGTTCCTCTCTCTGCTGGAAACACACAGCAATGATGTGTGCTTCTGTGTGATTCCAACATAGATTGAATAATAAACAATTGATTGAATCAAATAAATAAACCATTGGTTAATCAAAACAAACTGTTTTCTGATTGCCAATAAATTGAAAGAATAGTCGTCCCATAACCAATCTTGTGTGGCGTCACTTAGAACAGTCTTCTAGTAGGACCTGTCTCTCTATATATCATCTGCGCAAATTCAGGTCCTGTGCACAGTGAACAGATCATGCATGTTATTTATATGAATACCATTCCCACCTCCTTAGACATTTTCGTACTATGGTGGTTCAATTAGAATACCTAACAAAATAATGGTATAATGCAGTGAGATCTGCATGACTACAGTAACAACAAAAAGTTAATATTTTTAGGTAGTTGGTACAGGGTCCCTTTATGCAGCTTGGACTCACAGAAATTGTCCTGTCTCATCCTCCCCAGCACTGGGATTACACATGTGTGCCACCACGTCAGGTTTCAGTGGCCAGCAGAGCATGCCCAAGATTTCAGAGATGCCACGGCATGAGTACCAGGGATCAAACCTGGGTCCCTGTGCTTGCCAGGCAAGCACTAAGACTTCTGACTTATTTGCCTAGGCCTAGGAGGGCAAAATTAATAGCCGCCCCCAAAAAGTGGTACACCTATTCATTCCCTACATATGGAAAACTCAAAATACAGACAAAAGAAATATGAGCAGGGTAATATGATTGCTGCTATAGATTTTAACTCTCTTGTAACAGATTCCAAATGTAAAGAATTGGATGAAATGTCTGATAAAGAATATTGCTTGAAAAGAATAAGAAAATTGAAGACAATAGAGGTTGTTAGAGAACATTAGGAGGAGAATGCAACATTTGAATAGGAATGCAGCAAAGATGCAAAAAGTTTTAAAAGAATCAATCAGAAATCTTAGAAAGGAACTGAATAAGTCAAGTCAAATAGGCAATTGACTAGTTCCATAGCAAATCAAATCAAGCATAAGAAAGAATATCAGAGCCTCAAGGTAGAGCTTTCACATACACACTTCATTCATACAGAAACAGAGAAGTTGAATGAAGTGAATTATTATACACTACCTTCAAGACATCGTTCAATGGTCAAATATCTTGATCATTAGCATATTTGAAAGGGAGAGAATAATGTGTAGACAATAGAAAATGTATTTCAAAGAAGCAATGGCACAAAACTTCTAAAACTGGGACATCTAGTTAAAGGAGTCCTAAAGAATTCTAGATAAACATGACTAGAAAAGAAGTTTATGTGATATAGTATAATTAAAGCTTTCAAAAGAAAGAGACAAAGAAAGAACTTTCAAATCCACAATAGGAAAGTGCCAACTTACATTCAAGGACTAAGTGAAGATTTCTCAGTACAGACTCTGAGGAGGTCAATGGCACGGTGGATTACAAGTATTAGAGAAGAATCTTTTCCAACCCAGATTACTAAACCCAGTAAGGCTATCCTGGGTATAGAGTGAGTCCAATAATACACTGATACCAAAACCTGGCAAGGCCATAACTAGGAGAGAAAACTAGACCAATAGCCCTGTTGATCACAGATGGAAATTTTTCCAACACTATACTAGCAAATTGAACAAAACAGCTTATAATATATTTTGTATATTTTGTTCATGTTGGTTGCCTTCTGGAGATATAAGGATATCTTGCACATGTAAATCAATACACATAAAATTTTATGTTGACACAAGCATAAACATCACATGTGGCCTAATTGTCCATCAGCTGGTAAATGGATTATGAAAGCTTTGTAGTTATCCAAATGGATTACTACTCTGGCATTAAGAAGGATAAATAAGTCATTTATAATAAAACGGATACATCTGGAGGCCACAATGTTAAGGGAAGTAAATCAGACATAAAAATATAGCTACTGCATGGTTTCTATTTTAAGAGAAACCATAAATATAGATACAGAGAAAAATAAAAGATAGCTTGAAATAGAGATTTACATGTTTTATGAAAGGGAAAGAGAAGCAGGAGATGGAAGGAGAAGCAGACACATAAATTATTAAGTTTTTTTTATCTACAGGAACAAACTCCCCATGGACAATTTAATTATATGAACTACAAACAGGTACTAATAAAATAATTTAAAAATAAATCACCTCAGGGCCTGTGAGATAGCTCAGCAGCCAAAGCACCTGCTTTGGCAAGCACAGGGTCCAGGGTTCAAGTCCTATCCTGCATGTTGCACAAGCTCCTCCCCCAGGGCATGCTGAGTCAGGAACAGGGTGTGGGCATGGTGGCACACACCTGTAACTCCAGCTCTGGGGAGGCTGAAAACAGAAGGATCACTACGAGTCCCAGCTGCATAGTGAGACCCTGTGCCAAGTACACAAATAAAAAAAAAAAATCACTTCAATAAATGCAGAAAATCACTTCATAAAATCAACCACGCCTCTTTTTATAACCCAGAACAAATTCTGTGCAGAAGGATCATAACTCATATAATAAAAGCTATATGTAACAAACTAATTTTCAATGTTATAATGAATAGAGAAACATGGAAAGCATTTCCTCTGTGATCAGGAGTGCCACAGAGATGTTCACACTTACAGCTCTTACTCAGGACAGCATTTTATACCTCAAGCAGAGCAATTAGACAGGGCCTGAACTAAAAGGGTAAACAGATAGGGAAGGTCTTTGTCACTTTTCCATCCCTGCAAAAACATCCCTACATCTGAAGGAAGAGGTATTTATTTGTTTCACATCATGAGTCCATGACCAATTGGCTTCAAGGCAGAGCAGTGTGGCACAGGAACATGGTCGAGGACAAGGCGCATCACCCAGGACAACCAAGAAGCAGAGAGAGTAGGGAAATCCCTGTGCCCTGCACCCCAGACACAGCTGCAGGGATCACCGCCAGGCAGTCACCATCTCCCAAGAGCACACACAGCTGCTGAACTGGTCAACAGGTGAACACACTGCTGAGCATGGCACTGTCAGAAAGAATCTCTTCCATGCACATGAGTCCCTTAGGAGGAACCTGCAAAGGAATAAAAAAATAGCTTCAAATTATTGCTGCTTACAGATGATATAATTTGTTTCATAGAAAAAGAAAAAGAAGGACCTTCTAGTAATGCACCAAATATTATTATATCTGATAAATTTACTGGTGTAGCAGGATACTAATTCAACTTATAACAAGGGGTAGTGCCTCTATACAATAATGAGCTTGCTAAATGAATAATGAAAAAAGTCTTACAGTAATGACTCACCAAGAGTCTTACAGTAATGACACACCTGGGATCAAACCGACTGGATAAAATGAGAGATCTGTGCAAAGAACACTACATGTACTGAAACAATAAAATAAAAAGTACACTAAAAGTTCTCAGATTTACAAATTAGAAAAATCAATATTATTGAAATGGACATACATAATACAAAAACTATCTTTAAATGAAATGCCAACTCAACAAATATGCCTATGACATTCTTCACAGAAATGAAAAAAAATACCTAGATTCATACGGAAACATTGAGACTGAAATAGCCAAAATAATGTTCTTCCAAAACAAATGAATGAGAAGCATATCAAATTTCAAGGCTCACTACAGAGCCTTAGTAACAGAAACCATCTGGATTTGTCAAAGGAGACATGTAAATCAGAGGAACAAAACAGAGAAACTGGAAATAAACCCACACTTCTGCAAACACATGGTCCTCAATGAAGGTGTCAAAACATATTTAGAGAAAGGACAGCTCTTAAACAAATGGCTTTGGGAAAGTGAGATTTACACATAGATGTAACCCCTACTGTTTACACTCTACAAATAACAACTCAGGATGAATCGAAGACCTCAATGTATGACACAAAACTCTGACACTGAGGGAAAAAAAAAGGGGGAAACACTTCATGATATGGCTATAGGCAGTGAAAGTAAACATGAACAAATGGTATTACAGCTCACCAAGAAGATTCGGGATAACAAAGGCAACACCACAGAGTGAAGAGTCATCCTGAGGAATGGGAGAACATACTTGGTAGCTATGAGTCTTACATTCAGGCTTTCACAGAGAGCAAATTGCTCAGGCAATGGCCGAGACTCATCCACATGGCAGACACTGACTAAGCATCTACAAACTGTGGTACAGGATTTTAGGGTAAGTCCTGAGGGGATCTGACTGATCTTGTCAGATAAAAAAGTTACATTTCTTGTTATATAGGTCTTGGTTTATCTTGTTCTTAACCACCCAGCAGAAAAGTATAAAAGTGAGGTATGTAATGTAAAGCCATATTAATATGTTGAGCTGTAAAAGGCTCAAGTCCACAACTTCTGACATTGCCAGTCCTATGGAAAGCCCACTACTATTATGGACTATTGGACTATATAGGATTATTTTAATGAATTCATGCATCTACAATACTTAAATAACAATGGAATACTCATCTCTGACAAAATTAAACAAAAAAGGGAATACAAATGAAGAACTATTTTGTATCTGTATGTACAAAATAGGATAGATATATAGCTACTTTCTCTTAATTCAATGAGAAGAAAGATTTGCACTAATAGTGTTTGGACAGGATATCATGTCTACATCTTGTACTATGAATAACCACTATATGCAATGTATTAATTATTGAAACTGTTTGTTTTGGTGGACTGGGGTTGAACTCAGGCCCTTGTGCTTGCCATGCTAGTACTTATTCTACTGAGCTATCTCTCTGGCCCCAATAAAATTTTAAAATACTTGAAAAAATAAAGCTCAGAAAATGGACAATGAACAGTAACAGTTAAACTGACAAAATTTAAGAGACTGAAATATTTCAGATTCCATTTGTTTGCAAAACCAGAAAAGTAACACTGGCTCTTTACCACTGAAAGTAAGAGTTTCATATAAAAGGAATTTACAACTTTCAATTCAGCCACTCCAGAGCCAGCTGATATGGCTGCTTATAAGTCTCCAAAGCTTAGGCTTTTTCTAGCTCTTTTCTCTGTCAGAATGAGGTAATAAGGCAAAGAAATGAAAATAATCAAATTAAAGTACGTTTTCTGCATGACCCGAGGTGCCAAAACAAATTCCATCATTCTGTTCAATTGCTATGCGCTGTGGTGGCTAACTTCCTGTATTTTTTCAATTTATCAGTGCATGTTTGCAGTACATGATTAGGGAGTGATACTTCTACATAACACATTTCAATTCTTTCTTTTTTCTTCCCTCCTTTCCCATTTTATTTTGCAAATCTCAAAGTTATTTAAATTTCTTATAAGTCCCTACAAAGATAATTTTCACATATACAAATTAAAAACAGACTAATAGAAAACATTTTCTGTGTTGGATTACAATAACTTTTTAAATCTATTGCTATATATTCCTATATGTACTTATTTAAATATATATGTAATATATAAATATATTTATGTATACTTATATGAAGATATATGTATATTTTTTTTCATTTAAGGCAGACATTGTGACATTTAACTTGTATGTCTGAATGATTTATCCTTATTTATAGAAGACTAGTATTTCACTGTTTATAAACACATTTTCTTTACCTGTTTACCTTGTCATGAGCATTCAGGTCACATTCAAATTTAGCTATCATGAACTGCTGTATATATGGATCTACAGGCATCACTGTAATTTACATCTTTGACCAAACGAGATACACAGAAGCAGCAGATGAGTCAAACGGAATTTCTATGTTTTTTGTTTTTTGAGGACTCGCCACAGTGATATCCACACTAACTGTACTAACTTACATTCTCACATCAACAATATAATTGGATTTCTTTTTCCCCATAGCGTCTTCAGCATTTGTTATTCTTTGATTTCCTGGTGTGACTTGTTTTCCTGGCATAAGATGTAATCCCAGTAGTGCTTTAATTTGTATTTCTTGCATGGCCAGAGATGAGAACATTTTTCCATGTATTTACTGGTCATCTGTACTTCCTTTCCTGAGTAATGAAAGCTGTTAAAGAACCAGTGTAGGCAAGGACTTTCTGATTAGAATCTCAAATTCATAGGAAATGACCTCAAGGATAAACAAGTGAGATTATATTAAGCTAAAAACTTCATACACAGCAAAAAAAGAAAAAAAAATACTCATTGAAGACAGAATCTCCAGATTGGGAAAAAAAATCACCAAAAATTTTGGACCGAGCACTGATGTCAAGAATACATAAAGGACTCAAAAATATCAGATCACATCCCTCCAAAAATAAAAGACTCATAGATTTATAAAAGAAATCAAGCTTAATATACCACTGTGCATTTTGTTGCAGTTTCAGTTGACAATTATTTTCCTCCATTTCTGGTATAGATTTGTCTCCTCAATCCCTGAGTAACTGCTATTTATCATTCTTAGAGCAGCAGGAATGCCATCTTTCCTTTGTTTGTTTTTGTCTTGTTTTTTTGATTTCAATTTCGATGAGTAATTAGTCCATATATCTGTATTTTCCTTTTCTTTTTTATTCTACTGAGCCATCTGTTTGGCCACAATAAAATTTTAAAATACTGGAAAAAATAAAGCTCAGAAAATTGGCAATGAACGATAACAGTTAAACTAACAAAATTTAAGAGATTGCAATACTTAAGATTCCATTTGTTTCCAAAAAATAGAAAAGTATCACTGCCTCTTTACCACTGAAAATAAGAGTTTCATATAAAAGAAATTTACAGCTTTCAATTCAGCCACTCCAGAGCCAGCTGGTTGAACTCAAGCCCTTGTGCTTGCCAGGGAAACGCTTATTCCACTGAGCCATCTCCCTGGCCCCTATCCATATTTTTCTGGAGTCTTGTAATCTTTTCTTCTTCTGCTTTATGTCACACATTCCACAACCAAAGTGTCCACTGTCTTTTATATGTCACTTTTTTGGTCCACTCACCAATGTCAGTGTAACTGAAGGGAATCCAGATTTGGTCTTGCATCTGACACTAAGGCAAATTAATTCCTTCTCCTTACCTTTATCTGTACGTGGAAGTTAGAGAGCAGTCAGTGTATTCTCCTTTATATATCATCTTGTTATACTTGACTCACTGTTTTCTTTATTGCAGGTCTGATCCTTATCCAATTTTTTTCGCCAAGTGCAAATAGTGTAATATGTGCTGATAAAATGATTGCTGCCCAGAGCCCAAGTTCATCACTAAAACTCAAGTAGCTCCAAGCAGAATATTTAACTTTATTTGAAATTAAAAAGACATGAAAGCTGTGAATAGCGGTTTTATATAGCGCTGATAAAACAGCTCCAGGCTTGCAATTAGTAGGAGTCATTTGGACTGCATGGTATAAAAAAAAAGCTACACAAAGAATGCAAAGTACTTCTGGAGCATACTCAGCCTTTCTAATAAGCCTGAAACCTCATTTTGACAGTGAAGCCCCCAGTCTCTACCACTAAGAGTAATGCAGTAGATAGCCGATTGTTTCCAGGCACATTTGAAATGACAGAAACATTTTGATTAACCTCCTGTGTCTATCAGGAACGAGGCAGAATACACACCATCTCACTGTGCAGAGTGAAAGAACATGTTTAACTTCAAGATTAAAAAGAAATATTTTCATATGGGGAAATATGAAGTGTTAGATACAAAATAAACTAAAATTTGAAGTGTAATATATTTTAGTATTGTTCCTGATCAGTCTAGAGTTTGAACAATGCTGAAACTGAGACAGAAATCTAAATCCTATAAAGAATAAAGGGCACAGATCTATTTTGAAGAGACTTATGAACTGGTAAGGCAAATACACAAGTCAGTATGTGATACAGAAGTGTCACACAGGGCAAGAGAGTGCCTTTTGAACTGGAAAAAGGAATGTGAACCTTAATTTTGAGCTGTCAGAATGGACACGCAAAAGGCATAATGCTGCACAAAGCAGATGCATTGCCCAGGAATCTGAGAAGTGTTAGGTAATTCTAGTCCACTAAAAGTAATTACTAACAATTTATCGATGAGTCTGCATGAATTTAGCACTGCTGTACTGTCCTACAGGAGCTCTTTAAAATGTGGCTAACAAAACTTTCACATAGGCATTTTCATTATCCTTATTTTCATAAGGATGGATTAAAAAATTTGTCTCAGTACACTCAAATAAATTGGTCTAGAATCAATTAAATTGGTATCCTTCATTTTCATATTGAATGCTAGGAAGTCTGCTGGACATGTTGACTGAAACATTTTTCAGTTTAGTGGCAGTATACGTCTCTCGTCTATCTCAAAATGCCTAATGCCTGTCTCTTACCTGGACAACAGTGGTCAGTATCGAGTTCTTTGTTTGGTGTCATATATGCGATCATCTTTCTCATTTTCCTAAAAGTCTACCATAAATCTGTAGAATGTCACCAATAGACCCTCTTTTTTAGGATACGTACAACTCAGTCTCAAGCACTGTTTCCAGAAAATACATAGAACTTCGTCCAATTTAATTTAACTTGCTAAGAATATCATAATCAGAATTATCACAAGTATACCTAGGTAATAGTTTTGTTTGTTTTCACATTTTAGTTTAAATTCAAGCATGTTAATTCCAAACCAAAATAAAATGGTCTTTTGTAATATTTTGTCACTATGACCTTGAAAGATACAATGTGACTTAACAGTTGAACTTTGATTAATCAATTTTTCAATTTAGCTTAATTTTCACATAATCCCACAATTCAAAAGAATGCATACCAACTATTGAGAACAAAGTGTTAAATTAATAATAATAAAAAGGAATTTTTTATGGAGTGCTCAGTTGTCTTCTGTTAAAAAAATACATCAAACATAGCCTAAAATTCCCTATAATACATAGAGCTACATTACTTATTCCTATGGTCAGAGATATGTATTTGCATTTTGCTACCTTATAGCCTTACATTTCTACAGCATGAAATCATTCCTTATTTTCAGCATTGGATGAATGACATATTCTGCAATTTTGTGATGCCTCAGTATTTTTAACCTAAATGATAAGGGGTTTAGTTTTCTTGGTTGCACTTAAGAACAGAAATACTACTGATATTTTCTCCTATCAAGGCAAGGCCTCTACAACATTTTGAACCTAAGCAAGACTCTAGTAATTCCAACCTTCCTACTGAGTGCACCTATGGAATCAAAACCCATGGTTCATGACCAATCCCACTGGGTAAATGGGAAGAAACATTAATGCCCTCCTCATGATGAACACAATAAACTACAATATCAGGCCCATTGAGTGTGTATTCTTCTCTACCACTTGCATGGCTTTCATGTATCCATTCCACCTGGCTTAATTCCTTCATTTCCCAGCATCTAAAACAAAGGTTCTTCAGTTCTAGAATGTTCAATTATCCAATATAGCATTAATTTCCCTATCTTATGAATGTTAATTTATTTTCTATTAAGCAAAGTTTTCCTTTGGGATACATACTGTAAAGTACATAATTAAGAAACATAAAGGCTCTTATAGGAAAACAATTCTACCTTTACTTAGTATCCACTTATCATGCTCAGTTGCCTGTCTGAGCTATTTTTATTAACTTATCTACACAAATCACTGCATCTACTTAACTCCTTATTTCACAGTGAAAAGAAAAAAAATGTTTAGCTATTGGATATTTAATGGAGTATTATATTTCCTTCTCAAACTCAGATGGAAGAATATATATATTATATTTAGCATCAATATTTAAAAGTACACTAGCAAAAAAATATTAAAATGCTCTCCAGTGCATGTACATTTCCAGATATCTTAGATTTCCAGCTGTGACTGCAATATTTCCCAGAGAATTGTCCTTCTGTAACTGCACTTAAGAAATTAAAAAAGGTGGCCTTTGTTTGCTGAAATACAATCTTCAATACTATACCACATACATATTTTCTGTACACTGTATGTCCCATCTTGATTTTTATGTAATTTTTTAAAACCTTTAAAACTTGCTAATAAGACGAAGGTTAAGATTTATTATTTTTTCTTATAGTAATTTAAATTGCTTGATCATAATAGTATCTCTGGTTCATAAAATTTACTCTAATGAGAGTAAATGCTTTAACCCAGATGCATATACTTAGATGTGAAGGTGAATTTTTGAACTTGCATCCTGACTTCAGAACTTGTATTTCAAACACTATTTCTTTTAAGCAATTTTTTAGGCTTGTATTGATTATTTATCAAAATAGTATCACTTGCTTAATAATTTCAAGCAAAAATTTTAGTTGTATTGTTGCCCTATTGAATGTCAGAAAATCTGTGCTTAAATTTTCTATAGAATGGTTACTTGTATACATTAAACATGGAAGCAATTTGATTTCTATCACAACTTCCATCAGAAAATTATTTAATTCTGGATTATAACATGTTTTGTAATGGTGGCTTGAACCATTCAAATCAGGACCAAGTAAGTCTAAATGTGTTCACTTCTTAAAGATCTTACTCACATATCCCTTTTGAGGGTCTAAAGCTTCATGAATATGAAAGTACAGCCAAGGAAAGACGCACATTACACAAGTGGCTAACAGGGAAGCAGTTTGAAAAAGTCTAACAAGTTACACTAGGGAATATGATTATGAAATGAAAAAATACTCTTTCTTACTGTTTCAAAATGTACAAACATTTTAAGAAATGGAGTGAAAATGCCAAAGGGCAACACAGAAGACAAACAGAAGAAATTAGAGGAGTTCATGACCAGAGAGGACAAGAAAATGGAAAAACACCTAACAAAATTCACACTTTGGATGGAGGAGATAGCTCAGAGGCATAAGTGCCTGCCTGGGAAGTGAGTTTGAACCCTCATATTGAAAAAAAAATCAGTACTTTCCTAAGTACTATTGAAAAAAGTCTAAATTTAATCTATATTAGTAGTACCAAAAGAAAAAGAGCAAAATCTGAAAATCTGGAATGAATACTAATCAAAGTGTGACAACTCAACAAGAAAAATTATAAAATGTATTTACATTCACTATTTATAGATATAAATACATTATTTTTGAATTATAAGAAATCAGCAAATTCAATGGAGAGAAAATATGGTATATGCATGAATAACATCTGTGCACTTCTTTTGCCCATTGAGAAAAAAAAATTGTCACTTGTAATACATTTGGGTCTCAATATTTTGATCCCATATTATTGAATTTTCTGAAAAATAATTGCTTATTCAATCTGCTAATAAAAATTAATCAAGTTAAATATTCCTACCCAGGATAGATTTCTGTAAACTTGTTTTGGTAACAAGTGCAAAGAAAAGAATATACTGTATTAAAATAAATCCCATTTTTATGATTAACCTATTAGAACATTTATAAAATATACTTGTTCATATGAACTAGAATTATGAAATATTTAGGAGTGGTGTTGGAAAGAACAGCTGTATTAAGAAAGTCCCAGAAAATGATTCTGCATGATGAGAATATTTAATGATTGTCAGTCATGCCATGTACAATAATTCTGAGGAAGCTGAATATTAACATTTTTGTCAGTGTTTTCACCAGTAATTTACCATGATGTTGAAGTAAAATTTACTTTGACAGCAGTTGCTGAGGTGCCAAAGATCAAAAACATACTAACGGTTTTCAAATTCTTCCACATTCAACATGATTTTGAAGTGACTAAAGGAAAAAGAAAAAAACAAAAAAAAACTAAGATTGTATTTTAAAGTACATTGTGAAAACCATGAGCCATTTATTCTCCTGTATTCCGGGAAGAGGAGATGGGTGAGACCCTGGTAAAGTATACTGGAGCAGAAGGGATAACACAGCGGCCAGCTGCCTGAGCTATATCTACGTAATCTAAAGAGGAGAGCTTGTAGCAGTTGAATTTGCAACAAAGCAGAGATACAGGATGGAATTTGATGTTAAAAATGCAGGAGTATCACACAGGTGCTTTGTTTCTCCTACGGATGGCTTGAAGAATCTTATCAAGGAAGCTGGATTCAAAGTACCCCAGGAACTGCTCATATCGTATGATGGAGGACACAGAAATGCACACAAGGAGGAAGAGGGCATAGGGATGTCGATCAGTAGTGGAATGTTTGTGTAGCTCGCATGAGATCCTGGGTTTGAAACCCAGCACTAATAAAACAAAAAACCTAAAATCCAAGTGGAAATAACCAGACAGTGCATCCAATAAATATAAATCATTTCTTGAGATGTAAAGTCTTCAGTTTTTGTTTTAGTATATAAAAATATCACAAAGAAGAAGAGTATGTGGAGAATCAACTCATTCTGGGTCAAATATCAAGTTGAAGTAACAAGGCAAATTTTTTCCCTGGAGCTTGAAGATAAAGAAGAATTGGGGACAGGGCTATAATTCTGCCAGAAACTAAAAGGAAAACTTAAGAGCACATGGGGAATTTGCTTGGGTTGTTGAAGCCATTGAGGAGTTTTAAATAATGAAAAATACCTCTGGGCCAGGACTTCGAATAATACTACTTTTTTTTTTTTTTTTTTTTTTTTTTTTTTTTTTTTTTTTTTTTTTTTTTTTTGCAGAACCAGGGATTGAACTCAGAACTTTGTGCTTGCCAGGGAAGCACTTATTCTACTCAGCCATCTTCCCAGCCCCAGAATGATACCTTGTAATGGTTGATACATTGTCTACTTGAAAAAGCTCATAAGCTTAACTAAATGGCACAGTAGAGATCCAGTATCCTCTCTTTGCAAATATCCTCAGCCTGTGCACGAGGAGGTCATGGAGATGGTGTGGGTCAGTGGACTGCTCAGGGATAAGGGAAGAAAAGAGGCCTGCTCCCATATCTGCTTACTCCTGGCTTTGCTCTCTTCTGCTGCCTTGAGCTGTTGACCCTGTGTCATGCCAACCTGCCTTAGAGCCAGTTGACTAAAGACAGAAACTTCCACCAGCTATGAGCTAAATAAATCATTTTTACTTTGGAGTGTCAGGTATTTTGCCTCATCAATGCAAGAAAAGTAATGAAGACCCACCCATTCTCTCGAATATTTCACCTCGAGCATTTCCATGTCTGCAAGCAAAGGGCTGAATAAAGCGCTCTTTCTGTAGGGTGAGCCTGAGAGTAACCATGTAAAACCTAGCCAGAGCATCCTGCCTACACATATAGATGTATCTCTTTTCCCTGCAGGATGATTTAGATAATTCTGCTGTGCATTTTTTGCTGGTCTAAAGAAAGGAACAGTTAATCTTCATTTTTTTTACTTCTTTTTTCACTTTTCCCTCTTTCTCCCTGCTTAATTTCTTATAACATTTTTCCATTTTTTTCTTTCCTTTTCTAAGTTTGCATGCATATGTGTTGTAATCTGAACTAATCTGAAGACAAAACCATGCAATATGACAAATAGTGCCAAATTCATATTGTTTTACTTAATGACATTCTATATCATTTTAATTTTTCTTTTTTTACTACACTTTTGTGTCCTCTGAAAAATATTCTTGGTCAGACCTTTCCTACACTTTCAAGAGTACAGAAAAAAAAATAGAATAAGTCAAGTCATAACCCAGAGATACTGACTTATGAACTCACTCAGTCTTTTCTTTTTAATATTTATTTATTTATTTATTTATTTGGTACGGAATCTCACTAAATGACACAGACTCCTAGTGATCTATCTTCCTGTCTCAGCCTCCTGAGTGCTGAGATTACAAGTGTCCACCACCATGCCCAGTTTTGGTTGCTGCATGGCATGTTGTACTGGGAATCAAACTTGGGTCCTTATGCTTGCCAGGCAGGTGCTCAGATCACCATGCCATCTCCTCAGCTCCTCCACTGAATTTTAATCACTGAATTACTGAGTATTTCTCTCATACCATGACTGCCACTAAGCCAAAGAGGATCATGTACAACAGGAGGCCACAGGTATATTAAGGCAAGGTTCAAACTCTTCTTAAGAAGAAGTATGTGGGTAGGCTCAGGGCTGGAGGTTTGATCCCCTGAGCAGCCATGCCAGCCCCAGCCCCTGCGCATGCTGAGATTGCAATTGAGACAGGGCGTGATGGCAAGGGCCTGTAATGCCAGCTCTTTGGAGGCTGTACACAGGTGAATCACAATGAGCCCGATCTAGTATTGAGACCCTGCACATCCTGTAGACCCTTCTCTAAAACACAGGAAAAAAAGAAAAAAGAAGAAGAAGCCTGTGAGTAAAAGAAGGCAATAGGAATTCAAATGAAGGTCACCAGTGGCTATGATTTTGAATGTGATAGGAATAGATTGTTATTAATTAAATAATTACAAACTAGAAAATTGTTAAAATATAGAAGGATTTGGTTCTAATTATAATTTTCAGTAATGCCTAGAAAAAAAATCCTACTTAGGCAGGGAAAAATCTTATATATCTATATGTATATATGTATAGGTAGATAGATAGATAGATAGATAGATAGATAGATAGATAGATAGATAGATGGATAGATAGATAAAAACTAAAGGAATAACTTTCATTTATGCTGAAGAATATGGACTCATCATTGGAGGAGAGTATATAATGAAATACATATTCACACATACACATTTAGAGAGACTGAACAGGTGTGAGACTTCAAAATAGTGAAATAACTGTCTTTTAAGACTCAACACAGCTTTAAGCTATGAGAAAGCTATCTAAAGGAACATAATGAGTATTTATCAATTAAGTAGGTATACAGATATCACACTAAAATCACTACCATAATTTGGCTTATAGTACATGTTGAATAATTATTGAATAAATATTTCCTGTTTTTTTTTCATTTGGCAGTACCAGGGATTGAACTCAGGACCTTGCACTTGCCAGGCAGGGTCTTATGCAGCTGAGCTATATCCCCAGCCCTAAAAATAGCAATCACGAGTCTACAAAACCATCGGAGTGAAAGCGAAGACAGAGTCTCAGATCTTGAAGATGCCAGAGCAGCTAGTGAAAAGGTGAGAAAGGATCTCTTAAAAACAACAAGAATGCAGGAAAAAATAATCCATCACCTGCAGGATGATGCCAGAATGAACAATGTGAGAATAATTGGTATCAACGAGAATGAAGGAGTCAATACAAGTGACATAAAAAGAATATGGCAAGAAATAATAGCAGAAAACCTCCCAAATATGAGGAAACAATCCAACATTCAGGTCACCGAAGCATACAGAACACCAAATAACTTCAACCCAAGTAGAAACACACCAAGACATATAATAGTTAAGATTGCAGAAATCCAACACAAAAATAATATAC
>PVKA01009609.1:0-67729 GCA_004027165.1 Ctenomys sociabilis | reverse complement strand
TGAGTGCTGGGATTACAGGTATGCGCCACCATGCCTGGCTAAGTCAACAACTTCTGACATTGCTAGTCTTATAGAAAATCCACTACTATTATGGACTCCTGTACCATATTGGAATATTTTGCTGAGTTCACACACCTACAATATGTAAATGACAATGGAATACTCACCTATGATAAAACTAAACAAAAAAGGGGATGCAAATGGGCAACCATTTTGTATCTATATATTCAAATTAGTTAGGATAGATATACAGCTACGTTCTCTTAATTCAGTGAATGGAAAGATTTGTTCTAATAGTGTTTGTGGACAGGTTATCATGTCTGCATCTTGTACAATGAATAACCACTAAGATAACAATATAGTGTATTAATTATTGAAACTGTCCTACTGATTGGTTTTGAAACTGTCTCATTGCTTTTTTGTTTCTCAATAAAATTAGTTTTAAAAAAAAGTTCATTGTGTCTATGCTGTAGGAAGTTGGTACTGACCAGAAAAACAGGAGTGAAGCAACCATTCCTGTGGCCCACCCACCAAACTTGGCACATTATCGCTATCTTGCTGCTTTCCTGTCTTCTTGCTTTCTCACTCTCTCTTGCCTTGTTTGTTCTGTCCTGTGAAAACCTAAATGTCTCCTCCAAAGAGGAGCAGCAACAGGTGTCACCCCTGTGATGGCTCTAATGGGCAACAAAGGCTGGGCAGAAATGATGGGTCTCAGTCACTTTTGAATCCTGGATCACTGACACACCATTGCCATCTAAAAGCTGAGGCTCTGACTTATGGCATCCTAGGATCACAGCCAGCTTCATTCCCCCCAGGGTCCTCTGACATCCTGCTCTTATCTGAAGAGTCTGTCTTAGTCAGTCTTGTTGCCGAAACACAACCCTAAATACCCAGAACTCAAGAGAACAGAGGTTTATTTTGGCCCACAGTTTAGTCCATACTCAGCTGGCTTCAAGATGGACAGCACAGCAGAGGGCCAGGAGGAAGGAATGTAGCTCGTGGTAGGCATGGCGGACAGGAAATAGAGAGTGTCAAGACAGGAGTAGGAAGGAGGATAAAACATTCACAGCCACATGGGTAGTGTGACCCATTATTCCAACAAGACCTCAGCTTCTAACTCTAAGTCATCTCCAAGTCCCCCAAATCCCTGTCTGTAAGAACAGGAGACTTTTGGGAGACATCCAGCTATGAACTGTAACAGCCTCCTTGCTGCCAGGTCACAAGTGGAGTCCCATCGCCCAAAGCAGAGTCTGCCTAAGGAAGGAAGCACTGGTGCAAATGAGCTCACTGGACCAGTTCAGACCTAGCCAATGCCAGCCACGGCTGGACTCTGGGCTTCAAACAAGGAAAAGATCAAGATGCATTAAATAAATTCATGGACATTTTGCCAGAATGAACCGTATCATTCTGTATCACCAACATACACATACATGTGCTCACACACACACACACACACAGACCCACACACACACACATCAATATGGTTAGAAGAGAAATGGATCAGGGTGGGGAGTTCAGGCTTAAAATGGGAGAGATCAAGTTTGTCACAGCCCTGGAAGTATTCTTTTTGCAGCATAGTCCCAGAAGACAGCAGGAAAAGTGAACCCAAAGACAATAGGGCCACGGCTGATCACAGACTTAATGGAAAAAGCAATTGCGAGGCAGAATGAGCCCCGTTCGAGACAGCGTGAGCATCTGCATACACATGTGCACACAAGAGCACCTGGAAGGAAGGAAGGACAAGGACAGCTTGGTGCTCATTTGGGTGCCTTCCGTTCACACTCACTCGGATTGCTCACTACAGTCTGATCCTGGCAGTGAGCTTGCCTAGGTAGATATTATAAATCCCATTTCTCTCCACATCTTTTCTGTGGCCTTCAGAACTTTTATCAGGACTGAAAACTTTGCCCCTGACCAGCCCAAACATCTAACAGGCCTTTTGCAGCAGTGAAAATAAGGCATTCTCTGTTCCAGAAGGCAGACATTGGTCTAAAACATTGAACACAGATTTGTTGCCCTGGCTGGGCCAACAGAAAGTAAATAAGGCCATGGGGAACATGGTCCTAGAAAGCCTTCAATTCTGCTCTACATTTTTGGAAAAGGGGCTTTATGGTTCCTATAAAACTAGGATGTATGCCTCTCAAGATCACCAGGTTAAGATTGGTTTGAGGAATCACATGACTTTCTCCCCCAGAGTCTCTTAAATTCACTAAAATGTAAGAAAAAGTGCCTTTTCATTCTGAGTTGCCTCGGCCCCCCAAAGACAGGCAAAATGTCTCAACCCCAAGACAACAATATAATAACCAATTATAACAGTAAGTCTTCATATCCAAGTTATGAGATTCTTATTTTGCAGATGAGTAAACCAATGCTCAGGAAGATAAGCAACTCCCCACAGAGGCAGATCTGCTAATCCCAATACTTACCTCTCTGCCTTCCTCTGTAGCTTCCCAAATCCACCGTTGAAGTATTATCAGCAGCCAGCAATGGATCATAGGCTTTTGAGCAATGTCTGCTTCCTTCTCTTGTTTTTATTCTAAGGTAGAATGTGTTTAATCTGCAATAAATATATTCCATTTGAAACAAGAGTTGGAAAATTAGCACAGATTACTTTAGAGGGAAAAGGAAAGTGCACATTAGGCCTCCATTCTCCCCAGAGAAGAGAGCTTGTGGGGGAAGTTCTTTGGCATCAGTTTACCTTGGGCTGAGCTCAGATCTTCACCACAAAAGAGACCACAGATAGCGGCACCCACAGTGCAGAGACCACACATTCACATCAGCCCCAAGGGCTAAGCCTGTTTCTAAAGTGGCCCCCAAATGCTTTTCTGCCTGAAGCAAGTCATTGGTGACTACAGACTCATTGCCACTCTAGGAAGCAGCAACCAGTGAGTGAGTTTTGATTGACTGAAAGTGTTCGTTGATGTGCTTGTGTCTCCTGAGTTCCTGATGTGTGTCCACAAGGGTCTGCAGCTGTGGCACACCACAAGGGGTCTTTTTCTTCTTGTTGAAGAACACAGGTCTGGCAGGTGACACTGCAGCATCCTCTCCAGCCTAACCTCAACCCCTCTATGTTCTTTACTATCCAGAGGTAGGAGTTACAGGAGGTCCCTCCTCCAATGTAGAGTGTCTGACAGTGAGGTAGGCAGGCAATGCAGGTTATTTTATTATTTTTATTATTATTATCATTAATTTTAATGAGAACAAAGATAAAATAGCAATGAAACAGTTTCATAACAGATTCGTAAGGCAGTTACAATAATTGATACATTGCATAGCTTCCCTTACTGCAAAGGAACACCCATTCTGACAAAACAAAACAAAAAAGGGGACTATAAATGAAGGACCATTTTGTTGTGAAAAATAACATATATATGTATATATACAAGATAGTTATGATAGATATACAGTTACTTTCTCTTAGTTCATTGAGAAGAAAGGTTTGTACTAACATTGTTTAGACAAGATATCACGTCTGCATCTTGTCCTCTGAATAACTAATATGAAGGCAGTGCAGGTCAGACTATTCAGTGAGAGGCCATTGCAAAGCATTGAAAATGCTTCACTGTATCACTGGGTTGAAACAAAGGATTGCCTTCAGGTCCCCAGCCTTGCTGGACACAAAATGCACAGAATGTCTAGAGTTCAACTATGACCACAACATTGAAGATCTGGAAAGAATGCATGCAGCAACCAGTGGGAAAACTGCTCCTTGGCCCATAGTGTCCCCAGTTCCTTGGCACCAGGGTGGGGACCTCCTCTTGCCTGAGTTGTAGTTCAGAAGCTCAACCCTGAACCCAAGCCACTGAGTGTCCAGGTTTGCTGCAGGGTAAATCCAGGCAGGAAGGAGGAGCATCTTGGCAGCATCCAAGAGTCCACAGAAGGTACAGAGGTCACACGGCCCTTTAGTCGGTGGCACCCAAGGTTAAACATTGCCCTCAGCCTCTCCCAGGTTGTCCGTCACAGATGGGGTTTTACACTTGGTGACAAAACAGCAATATCAGAACAGCAGCATATGGGACTTTGTGTGGCTTTGTCCCCTGCAGATTCATTGGCTGCCCAGACAGCTCGCTATTTGCATACATCAGTTTAATATTCAGAAGAGGCAGATGGGACTTGTCTTGATTGGATTTACCTGATCAAAATCTGTAACATAAAAGGAGGGAAACATATTAGAATCATACACTGAAAGAATTTCAAAAGAACTTGGAGATCATCCACTCCTAGTTCACACCACTGTAGACTTCAGTGACCCAGAATCAAACACCTCCCCACTGAGCCCCAACCTAGTTCTGCCCCCATCAATACTGCATGTCAAGCTGCAAGCCCAGCCAGTTGGAGCTGGCGCACAGGATATTTGATGTCACAGTAAAGTCCAAACCTATTTTTTTTTATCAGTTTTCTTTAGGTAAGAAGTTGGTTGTGTTCATATATTGTATGAACCATCACAATATCGTACTGGAAAGGTACTATCAGTAGAGGGTGCGATCAGAGCGGACAACAGGAACAATAAACCACTTCTGCATTCCCTGTCTTTCACAAAGCCCCAACCCCAGGAAAGGCACTGTGCAAAGCATTTTAACTTACGAAGCTAAAATATAAAGAATAAATAAAATATATTGTGGCAGTAATTCCTTTGAGACAAAAAAAAATCAGATATACAATAAATCAAGTGATCAGGATCTCTGTCTGTATTCCAATGTGTGGTTCTCCAGAAAGTCTCAGGAAAACATTACAGAAAATACCATGAATTCCATTTCACACAGAACCAGGCGACGAATCATTTGAGCTACACACAGAGGCAATTACAACTGGCTGCACACAGTTTAAACATACATGAAAACGTTTGCAAAAGCATCTGTAACACGAAAACCATGTGTGTCAGTGCATTCATCACTTCCCTTACCCCAGTATCTTTCTTTTAGATAAATACTTTATTCTTCATGTTCAGCAGTAGTTGGATTTACTACATGCAAAACTTATGAGAATTTAAGAATTTGAATTTTCTGTAAAAATAGAGTTAAACTAAATAATCTTCATGTTCCTTGGGTGGCAACCAGTCTGTACCATGCCCAGTGTTACAAAATGAAAGGTTACTGAACCCATGAAAATATCTCTGTACTATTTCCTTAGATCTGAAGTAGATAATCTTAAAGGTATTTATAGCAATTTCAATGCTATATTCTGAGCTTTTAAAATAACATTATGTTAACAATTATGCAAAATTACACAAAACTTGTTGTTTCTTAAAAGCTGAAATGATTTAGAGTATAGAAACTTGAATATAAAACAAAAAGTCATAATTAAGGAATAATGTGGCTGAAATCCTGCAAGAAGTGGTGCCAGTGACAGGCAGGACAGTGTGATCCCACTCCAGTTTTCTATGTATGGTACAGAATAAGTGTTCTAGAATCTCAGAATCAGGTGAGGTCAGAAGAAAATGGAATAAAGGATAGTAGCTTGGCCTAAGATCACCCTGTGTTCAAATCTCAGGAGCTGTGTATTCTTGGGCCAGTGTCTCCATCCCTAAGTTTTCCCACCTACAAAATGGGAAAAGTTGGAGACAGAGACACTGTGTACCTTACCAAAGCACTGTGGCACCCAAATGAATCCCTAACATAGTACCCAACAGAAAGTACAGTGTGTGTTGCGATTTCACCCTGCCAACTCCAAGCTCCTGATGTCTGCCGCTTCCCTCCAGGAACCTCCCCAACCAAACCACCTCTTGTTCTCCTGAATGCCTTCAGTGATCAATCAGCTGTGATCTCCATGGCTTCCCAGAACCTGGAGAGCTTACTAGAGAGCTGGCTTCCACTGCCTGCAGGCCTCCCCTTGGCACTGGCAAGAGCTGCCACTGAGGCTGCATTACCAAAGCCCCTGAGTTCTCTCCACGCTGCCTCAGGGTACCCAGACACGCCCTCAGAACTCCGAGTCTCCCCCTCTGTCAGCTCCTTGGAAAGGGTAGAGGCATTCTTCTGAAAGTTCCACATGGTCTCATAACTGGGTAAATTATTACGGAGACCTTAAAAGGTGGCTGTGACTCTCCCACCAGCTGTGAGCTCATAAGGGCAAAGCCCAGCTCTCCTTCACCCTGGGTCTCCTGGGTCCACATCTGTGTGTGTGCAGTAGGTACTCCTGGTGAACTGCATTATTGACCCAAATTCTGTATACCCTTCCTTGTATCTTCATCCTTTGTCTTGTGGCTTGCTGATGTTCTCTCCCTATGTATATTCTAGCTTGTTCATGTGTTAGTCGCCCCCCCCACTACTACAAGCAAACATGTAAGGCAACGAACTAACTTAGAAAAGGGTTATTTTAACTTTGCCTGTCTAGAACTTCCAGTCCAAGACCAACTGCTTCACTGACTTTGTGTTTCTGCAGAGGGTAACACATCTTAGAGGGACATGAGTCACAGTGAGCCACTAACATTATGAGCCAAGAAGCAAAGAAAAAAACAGGAACACACAGAGGTCTCAAATGGCCTTCAAGGGCACATTACAGATGACCCAAGGCCCTACTTCTTGGCACCACCTGCTAAGGGTCCTATAACCTCCCAGGGATCAGGACTGTAATTCAATGTCCCTGGGGACATTCATCCAAACCTCAATACCATGCAACTTTCTTTAGACAACAATATGTGTGTGGTCCACTGCTGCATAACAAATTACCCCCAAATGCGGGAGCTTAGAACACCTTTTTACAATCTTACATTGTCTTTGGGTCGGTATGCTCACCATGGCTCCCCAGGGTGCACTGCTTCAGAGTCAATTGCACTGCACAGGGTTCCAGATCTGGTCCTCTGAAGGCTCATCTCGGGAAGGTCCTGCTTTTGATCTTGTAGTTCATTGGCAGGTTTTAGTTCCACCCAGGCTGCCAGCCAGAGGCAACCTTCCATTCCTTGCCACATGGGCTACTTCACCAGGTCATACAGGTATACCACAGACAGGATCTGCTAGCAAGACAAGAGTCCCAGTAGCCTGTAAACATAATGTAGAAAGTCCATTACTCTTGTTGCATCTAGCCATCAGAAGAAAAACATGGATGCCACCCAATTCCAACAGGATAAATGTCAGGAATTAGGAGTTAGTGGGAACAATTTGGAAACTCTGCCCACCACATGTTGTATGCAGATGCAGCTCGCAGCATCTTGGGAAGCACATGTAAGTTGGACTTGCTTGTTCTTGTGGGAAGGATGTGCCTTGGGTAGACCATTTGCCCCAGAAAGAGGACAAGAGACACATGGCTGCATCTGAGTTCCCTAACAAATCTGGAGCATGGGCCCCAAGTAGAGAGTAGAAGCAGGCCAAGACCAGTGCAACTTCCCAGCGGAATCCAATCAGAAGTGGGTAAGCCTGGCAGAAGCCACCAAAATCACATGAGTTTGATGTAATATTAGCTGACTGAAAATATGAGCAATAAAAACAAATTTTAGCTCACGTCTCAGTTTCCTCATCTATAGCACAGACATAATATTTATGTTCCATGGGACCATTATGAAGCCTTAATGAGTTAATACTTCCAAAATACTTATAATACTTTGTGGTGCATAATAATCAATCATAAGTGCTTGTTAAATGAAAATAAATTGATCAATAACAGCTAGCCTGAGAGTTTGCCAGATGTTGAGCACTTTATATACATTGTCTCATTTCCTCTTCAAAACAATCTCATGAGATTTCTAAAATTATTAACTTTTTAAAATGAGACTTAGAAAGATTAAGAAATTGGCACAGATCACACCAGTCATACATAGGGAAGCCAGTGGGTGATTAATGGTCAGTTAAATAAAACCCAAGATCAAAAAACTAAGAGGACAGAGTCAGCAGTAAAGTGTTTGAAAGAGTAATGAGAGGTACAAGAAGGTGACAAGTAGCACTAAGTCTGCAAAAGCTGGGCAAGTGCCAAGGCACTACTCTACTTTGTCCCCTTATCTGTCCCATGGGACCCAAGGGAATGACCCAATAATGACAGAACAGAAATGTTTAAGGAAAGAAGTCTGAAGGAACGACAGGAGAAATGTTTCCAACAAGAAAGGCCATTGGAAATGGCCAGGGGACAGATGTAGGCCATGTGGGTGGAAGTTCACAAGGAGATCAATGTAGGAAGAATTAGATAAGAATCCCAGCTTCTAAACTATGCACAGAATGCCAGCAGAGGCAATGAGCTCAACTAGAAGCATGTTACCAGATGCTAGAGGACCATATGCCAAGGATGTTGCAGAGAGATTCCTGCCCCTGGGTGACAAGCCAAATGATTTACCTTGTGAGTCCTCTTCCAGCTCGTAGCTGAGCTCCTGCAAAAATGATTGCATAGATGGGTACACAGCCAAAATCTTCTGATGAGGGAACTCTCAACTGACGTATTTCTGATTCCATGGCAAGAAACAAAGACAATTTACAATAAAGTTCTATTCTTTTTCAAATAACAAAAGGAAGCGTAAAGTTGATTACATTTCCAAAGACCAGAAGCATTTTTTTAATTGAACCATCATTATGGTTCTCACCAGACAGTGTGGGTGTCATTATCCCTCTCACCTGAACTATTCATTTTCACAGATACTAGTCCCCAGTCCCTTAGACTTGACTCAGCTCCACTGCCTGGCCTGACCTCCTTTCCTTCCCCACCTGGATACTGCAAAGCTCATTCCTTTTGCAGCAGGAAGCTGTATGTTCCTTTCTCTCCTGGTTTTCTGGGATTCTCATCCTCTACTTTTGGGGTTCCTCGATAGCCACAATCTCTGTCTGTTCACTCCAAACATTCTGACAGACCTCAACACTTTGCACACCTTTCCCTGTCACTGCTCAGGAGTGCTGTCAGCCACACCCATGGTGTTTTGTCCACCCATATGCAAGAAATGCCCCACTCTCAGGCTTCAGACCAGGTATGTTCCAGAGTTGAATAAATCCTGTATGCCCAAGACCCACTGGATATCAACCAAAAGCCCCCAGAGCATCTCTGGCTCAACCTTTCTGAAATTTACTCTATTTTTCACTGAAATTAGTCCTTCTAAATGACACTACACTGCATTGCTACCTAACTTCCTATCCTCTCTGGATTTCAGTTTTTCCACCTTTAAATAAGAAGGTCAGAGTAGATTATTTCAGTTAAGATACCTTGTTATTCTAAGGTTCTAGGATCTTAAATATTTCTGTGTTCCATTAGTCTGGAAGACTATATAGCAACAAAATAACACATTAGTAACAGCAGAATTTAGTTGAGCAGTAATATGTTCTAGAAATTTCTTCAATTATTATTTATAAGTCAACTCCCAGCTGTGGCCCCACCACCATTGTCTGAAGATAATGAAGCAGAGGCTGGAAGAGGTTAGGAGAATTTCCCAGAGACACACAACCAGGAAGATACTGATCCAAATTTTAGCTCTCCACACTCCTTCTCATGTTCTTGAATGGAGACTTGGGTCAGCCTTGAATCTGAGTCTTGGCTCCGAATTCCATTAACTCAGTGTCCTTGTGCAAATCTCCCCCTCTTGTAAGGTGCAGTTTCTCCAACTTTCACATGGAATGATAAAAATTGCTGGTATTATTAACTCACTCCCAGTACTGTAGGATCGAGACCACACCTTGAGATATAATCTAAGGACCCCTATTTCCTTACTTGCCATAATATTTAGCCTTCTCCACCCAGGCAGAAAGGTGGTGTTCTCCCAGGAATCCAGTTGAAATGCAGAGGAAAATGTTTAAAAGCTTAGACCCTATGGGATGTAAGACATAAATATGGATTTGAGAAAAAACAATCATGAAACAAAACAAGGCTTTCTGTTCCCCCAAAGAGAGGCAAACATCCGAGCAGAAATGAATAAGTAAAATGTTGTGGCTGCTTGGATAAGAAAATCCCAACCTGCCCATAGTCTACATCTTTAGGGAATGGGAGGAAAGGAGGATGCCAAAAGTTCTAGAAGATTTTAGGGATGTGAGGGCAGTGTGGGCTTCTGTCCAGCAGCAGCTCAGAAAATACCTCAAATCTCAATTCATTAGATTCTTGGAGCAGCTCTCAGCGTTCTTTGCTCCCAAGGTGGCTCGGGACCAAGAGAAGGAGACTGGGGCCTAAGCAGTGAGGACATAATTAAGAAAAACATCAGAAAAGGTTTTGCCATCAGAAACAAGAAAGCCAGAGACAACCTATAGAAAATGCAAGGTGGGAACCAAGATACCCCCCAGCAGCACAAGTAGATACTGGCATGTCTGGTCCAAGAGGCTCACACCCACAAAATACTTCAGAACTCTGCAAATCCCTGAATTTAAGCATAACCCCAGACCAGCGTACAACCCAAATGGTCTTGAGGTTAGGTTTCTGCTGTTCAGAAAACTGGAGACTCAAAATCATGAGCATGAGGCAAGGCAACAGTTACATCACAGCCCTTCATCAGCTGAGTGTGTGGGCTGGATCCCTGACCACTGCGCGCGGAAGGAGCTCAGCTCCACCACAGGAACAGAGCGAACCCTTGATGAAAGCCCTGCCTAGGAGAGCCTCTTTTCTGTACCAGTTGGCTCCCTCGCCATCCTTCATGTCAAGTTGGCATCTGGGCTCCCTGGGAGAGAAACACAGAGGGAGAGATGAAGTACGTTTTCTCACCACTCCTTGCACCTCCAGTGATCTTTCATCCATTTCCTGGGGAAGAGATCACTTTCCTCCCCTCCTAACCACAGACGTTTATTGATGCTACTGTGAAAATTAAAAAGCTTGCAGAAGATTATGCTTTATCCCTGGAATTCAACTTGGAGTGTGTTGTTTGTTCATTAGCTAATTATTTTGCTTATTTAGTTACAGCCAAACACTGTGAGGTACAGCAATGAAAAGGGAAGTGAGTGGGAGTCATGCTTCTCAGGCTTTAGGGTGCCCCCATCACTGGGGATCTCATTAAAATGGAGGTTCTGATGCAAAGGTCTGGAAAGGGGGCCTGGATTCTACCTTGCTAACAGGCTCCCCAGAGCTTCTAATCCTGCTGATCTACGGACTTCACTGGGAGGCTCTGAGATCAGACATACTTGGTTCAAGTCCCAATTTTGATTCTCAGTAACCGTGTGACCTTAGGTAAGCTAATTAACTTCTCTGGGCTGCAGTATCATGTCCCCCCTCTTACTAGAACTAGATACAATTACTCTCAGAAAGTTTATGTAGGAAAAAGTTAAAGTTAATTTAACAGAACCTCACCACATCTGGGGCACTCAGCATAAGGCAATGTGAGCTACTAGGATAGCATGGCCTATTTAGTTAGGTGTGGGGCTGCAAGTTTCTACCATATCCTTGGCCCGGCACTCTGAAAATCTGAAGACAGAGTGGCCCTGGCATGAAGAAAGCTGGAAATGTTGCTGTGGTTAGTCTGTATGTGTGTTGCCACAGTCAGTATGTGTAGTCATTGTTCTAAACCAGCTTTGGACCATCTTGCTCTGAAAGTATCTCCTGACCACTGCCTGGACTAGGGCCATTTTCTCCTGCTCACTTCAGGGCTGGCTGTCCCAAGCCTACATGAGACAGGTCTTTATTGCTTGCGTGCTGCAGTCAGTACAGACACTTGGGCAATTTCTGGCCTACCTCACTTCATTTTCCCACCTCTCCTCACCCTGCATCTCTCTGAGTTCCCTTTGCAGGAACACACACACACACACACACACACACATACACACACACACACACTGATAGAATGACCTTTGGAGGGCCCCAAGCAGAATTGGAAAAATGCATCTCTTAGATGCCTGTGCTGGTAGACTTTACTCCCCTTGATATCAGGGGAGACCCTGGCTGAAATGGAATTTTTCATTTCTGTTGCCACCACCTCAGCCCTCATTACTCAGTGCACTGTTAGAACCACAATTGTTTCCAATAAGGACTTCTTAAAGTAAATGTTTCATTGAAGGAACTGGGAACATTTTTTATTATGATAAAATATAGCATGCAATTTGCCATTTGAGCCATTTTTAAGTATATAGCTCACTGGCATTAAGTACATACACATTGTGTAGCCATCAGCACCATCCATCTCCAGGACCTTTTCATCATTCCAGACTGAAACTGAGTCCCTACTAAATAATAACCTCCATTCTCGCGCCTCCCAAGCCCTGGCAGCCACATTTCACTTGCTGTCCTTATAAATTTGACTATGTAAGTGAAATCATGCAATATTTATGCATTTTTATGTATTATTTCATTTGTACACTGTCTTTAAGGTTCAACCGCTCTGTAACATATATCAGAATTTCATTCTTTTTATGGTGAGATAATATTCTACTGTATGTACACACCACATTTCCTATACTCATTCATGCATGGCTAAAAATTTGGATTGGTTCCACCTCTTGTTATTGTGAATGATAGAGTTCATATCCTAGAAATATGACAGTACAACATACACTTAAGTTTGTGCCTTCGAGTATTTGGGACATATAACCAGAAATGGAATTGCCAGGTTATATGTTGATTCTTTATTTAATATTTTTAAGAATCACTATTCTATTTTCCATAATAGCTACACCATTTTACAATCCTACTGAAAATTCATGAGAATTCCCACTTCTTTGCACCCTTGCCAATTTTATAACAGTTGCTCTAGGGTGGATGTTGCATACTGCCTACCCCCACCAAAACCCAATGTGTTAAAGTCTGGGTCCCTAAGGTGGTGTGACTGGGAGATGGCAGAGCCGTGAGGAATAAAGTCTTGTTTGTGAATATAGTCAGGATTTTGAAGTGGACTATGGGACACCACACCCTTTCTCTTCTTCTTTGCTCTTGGGCCTCTGATGTACTTGATTTTGTCCCACCATCTGCTCTCACCATGGGTCCAAACAACAGTATCCACCAATCACAGACTATTACCCCTAAAACTGTAGTCTTGGGGCTGGAGATAGCTCAGCGACCTAAGTGCCTGCCTGGCAGCATAAGTACTCAGTTTCAATCCCCAGTACTGCATGCCATGCCAACACCTGAAGCCTGGAGTGCTTTGCTGGCCACCAAAATCGAGCACACCAGTAATTCCAGTGCTGGGGAGGTTAAGACAGGAGGATCACTACAAGTCTGAATTGCAAAGCCAAACCCTGTACCAATAAATAAGTAAATAAAAGGTTAAAAACAACTGCTAGCCAAACTAAAACATTTTAATAAGTTGATTAACTCAAGTATTTTTGTAATAGTAATGAAAATCTGAGTAACACAATAGCTGTCTTAATGAATGTAAAGTGTTAATCGTACCATGATTTTTACTTTCATCTCCCTCGTGACTATGGTATAAGTGTCTTTATATCTGCTTGTATGCCATCTCTATATCTTGTCTGGGAATATCTTTATTCTACACTTTCACACATTTTTTAAACTATGCTGTTTGCTTTGTTGCTGAGTTGTAGGAATTTTTTATAAATTTTGAATGTTATCATTCACCAGAGATATGATTTGAAAATATTTTCAGCATTTTAATTGGTTGCCTTTTTATTCTGTTGAAAGACTTTCACAGATTTTCAATTTTGATAAAGTCCAGTTCATCTATTACTTTTTATATGTTGTCTGTGTTTTTGGAATCATACTCCACCAAGTATTGCCAAATCCACTATCATGAATTTTTTCCCTTTATTTAAAGAGTTTCTTTTTTTTTTAAGTGCATATTTTTTTTCATTTATTTTTATTTTATTAAAATACAAATGTCAATCAGACAGTTTCAAGACACCTTAGCCATACAGATTCGATGAATTAATACATTGCAAACTGTTTTCATAACGTTTTGGTATTGTACAAGGTGCATACATGATATTATATTTACAGATATTATTTTAGCACATATCTCTTATCAGTGAATTAAGAGTGCAGTTGCTTACTTATCTTACTTTTTTATACCTGAATTATATCAAAAATTCAATAATTATTTACCTAGTGGATGACCCTAGTACTAAAAGCCGAAATAATATCCTGTCCAACCACTATTAGTGTAGATCTTGCCTCTCATAGAATTATGTAGAAGCACAGCGTTATCTATCCCAACTGTACTGTCTATACATACACATCATGATTTTTTCTTTCTACAATCCTTCCTTTGTCTACACCTGTCAAAAGTGGGCAGTCCATTGACATTCAACTAACTTAGGTGCTTGAACTCGACACCACAATCCAACACAGTCCAGCATTCTACAACCATAGTGAGTTATTCAAAGAAATTGTCGACCATATCCATTTACAGCTCAGCTGAATATTATGGGCTCACAATGTATACTTCATTTTTATACTTTTCTGCTGGATCGTTAAGACCTAGGTAGATCAAAACTTATATACCAACACAAGAACTTTATATTTCCTATGTGGTCATTGAAATCCTCTCAGGGTTTATCTTGTAGTCCTGTACCTTATTCTGTAGTTCCTTTGTCTGTGTCATCCATGTGGATGAGTCACGGCCAATGCTTGACCAGATTGCTCTCTGTGAGAGCTTGAGAGAAACTTTTCTCTTCATGTGACTCTCCCCAGGCACACTTTAGAACTTCAATCTCTTTCCTCTGTGGCTCCATAATCTCCTTGTTCAGAAAATTTAGGGCTCACCTGAGTTTCATGATGGTGCAGTACAGGTTCTCCTATGTCCTGAGTCTTCGCTGACCTTGAAAGACTAGGGCCAAAATGTTGGCTGGCCTTGTGGCTCTTCTATTTCTCCTACTCTGACTTGTGATCTTAGGTTGTTAACCATCCAGAAGAAAAGCTGATTAGTATCCTGCAGCATATGCCATTCACCTTGCCTTATCTGGCTCAATTGATTTTACTTGTTGTACGTTTCTTTTCAGAGTTTTATAGCTTTACTTTTTATGTTAGGTCTTTAGTTATTTTCTTAAATAATTTCCTTTAATTTTGAAGAGTGAAAACAAAAGCAATGAAAATATAAACAAAGACAGAAACAGGGTACCATATAACACTACATATTTTACAGATTTTCAAAACAAGAATGGCTGATTAATAATTATTGATTTATTAACTGTTTTTATCATCAAATCTATTGCTCAGATATGGTTCTTTTATTTCCTTTTTTACATATTGTTATGGTTTGTATCTAGTTGTTCGCCCAAAGCCTCATGCAGTAATTGGGAAGGTATGATCCAGTGCTGGGATTAGGGGTGTGAGAGCTACACCCGCCCTGGGGTAGACAGCCTCAATGAAGTACCCTGCCTTGGAGCCAACTGATTATGTACTGAATCTCTACAAGTGGGGAACTAAATAAATCTCTTCCTAGGGCCAGCCAAATAGCTCAGCGGATTCAAGCAGGCTCAGGGGCCAGGGGTTCGATCCCCCAGCTGGCCCTGTTCCCAGGGCACTCTAAAATGGTGATTGAGACTGGGCATGGTGGTGCATGCTGTAATCCCAGCTCTTGGGAGGGGAGGCTGTAAGCAGGCAGACAACTATGAGTCTGATCTAGTAATAAGACCCTGAACACCCTGTAAACCCTTTCTTAAAATACAAAAATAATAATAATAATAAATAATCCCTTCCTGAATTTGATACAAGTTAACAATTTAACTTCCTTCTTTTGTATGTATATATCCAGTCTTCCAAATATTGTTGGAAAGACTGTTCTTTTCCTATTGACAACTTTTTGTCCAAGTCACTTGACCCTGGATGGAAGCGTTTACTTCTGGGCTTTGCATCTCATTTCCTTAGCTTACATCTGTCTTTATACTACTATTGTACTGTCTTAATTACTGCAGCTCTGTTCAAAGTTCTGAAATAAGAGAGATGAAGTCCTGTTTGGTGCATTTTTCTCAATGTACTTTGGCTATGACCAACAGAAAGCCTATACAAATTCTAGGGTAAATTTTTGTCTTCATGCAAAATATGTTACTGGGGTTTTTGATAGAAATGATATTGAAGCTAGAGACAATTTTGGATGGTACTGACCTCCCAACAATATTGAGTCTTCCAACCCAGGAGATAGCTTTGCATTTATTGTAGCTCTTTAATTACTTTCAGCAGCATTTTTCAGGCTTCAGTGTACAAATATTTTACCTCCTTGGTTCTATCTACTCCTACATATCTTATTCATTTCAATGTTATTATTTTCTTAATTTCCTTTTCAGATTTTTCATTGTTGGTATATAAAACCATACTTGATTTCTGTGTTGATTTTCTATCCTGAAATCTTAATAAATTGTTTATTAGTTCTAATAGACTTTTCATTGGAATTGTTAGAGTTTTACACACAAAAGATTGTTATCTGAAACCAAAGATAATTTTATTTTAATCTTTCCAATGCACTTAGGTCTTATTTCTCTTTCTCACCTAATTGCTGTGGCTCCAACTTTCAGTACAGTATTGAACAGCAGTATAGCAATGTTCCTAATCTTAGAGGAAAGGTCAGTTTTTCACTGTGAGGAATGATGTAGCTGTAGCACATGACTTTTATAATTGACTTAAAAACAAGTGAGCTTCATAAAACTTTTTAATAATAAAAATGGAATCAGTGACTAAGCAGCCCCTAATGTGAAGTGAAAAGCTGGGTGTTTCCCCTCATCAAATCACAGATTCCTCATGGCATCCTGTGAAAGAGGCATTTGCATCCTGATACCACTCCCAGGACAGAGCTCAGAGAGCTGAGGTGACTTTTCCAGGTCCCCCATACCAGCACGCAGTCCCACCAGTGTTCAAGCCCTGAACTGCAGGCTGCAACATGCTCAAACTCTCAGATTTCCTCAGCTTAGCAGACAGAAATCATCCTTGGAGCAGGAAGTTCTTCTCATGCTTGGAGTCCAGTGGGAAAGGATTCTACTTTGGCATCGGAGATCCACCTTGAGTCTTGCATTCACCACTCCCTGATAGGGATCGTGAAAGATGCTGTATTTTTCTGCACCAGTACCTTTATCTGCAGATCAGGAACCAAGGTAAGAAGCCCCTTACAGATTTCCCCAGGACAAAGACACTTCCTGGAATGCAGAACATTCAGGGCTATGTGACCAAACCAAACCAAAGATAAGTTTGTGACTACCTACAAAGGTTAACAGATATTTATTTATGCAATAAACATTTATTGAAAGTCCATTGTGTGCCAGGCACTGTTCTCAGTACTCCAGATGTAAGAACAACTTGAAAGATTTTAGAATTCATCTGCCTTTATAGTGTTTATATCCTAGTGAGGGGATAATGGCAGAGATTAAAAAATAAAATATTTAGTATTTCAAGGAATGATAAATGCAATGAAGAAAAATAAAGCAACAAATTATTCAAATAGACCAAACTGGAAACCACCCAAAATATCCATCAGCAGAATAATGAATAAATATATTATGGTAGATTCATGCAATAAAATAGTGCACATAACAAAAGCAGTGAATTACTAATATACATTATGTGGATAAAGCTCTTAGAAATTAGCAGAGCAAGGAAGCAGGCAGACGCTGGAGAGAAAAAGCTAGAAACTTCCATTTATATAAATCTCAAAAACAAGCAAAACTAAGGGATGGTGATTAAAATCAGAAACACAATTTACCATAGACAAGGGACACAAGTTGGAAAAAGACCAAAAAAAAAAAAAAAAAAAAACTTTTGGGGTGTTGGGAAAGTTCTATGTCTTCATCTAGGTTGAAAGCATAAGAAAAAACATAGATAAACAATCGTCAAAGCATTCACTTGACATATGTCCAATATGTGCACTTAACCATACACACACTGTACTTCAATTACAAAATTTATTTAAAACAGATCAGTGGAGGTGACATGGAAGCATGGAAGATGCATGGTCAACTTAACATCTTTCTTAAGATGGGTATATTTGACTTATATCCAACTTGTGATTCAAGATGCCTCTCTCCTGCCCATTTGTCCCTCCCCACTAATTTCTAGTGAAGTCCTCTTGAGAAGGCTGTGTTTTAAGCGCTTTAACACTGGTCTTGAAAGTCAGTTCATCAATGATCCTGGAAAAGTGCTGACAGGGCCACATTGGTGGCTCTGTGCCGTCTGTCCTAATCTCTCACCCTGGAGATTGCAGCAATAAAGATATATAACATTTTCTTATGCAATGGGCTTGAATTATCCCAGGGACAATGGAAAGGTATTTTTCATCTTTAGGTGTTAATGAATATAAATGAGATCCACAGCCCAGTTCTCTGCTTTTGTGTTCCCTCTCAGAAGTAAGATCATAGAAAGAAGACTTGCAATGACAGAAGAGGAGAGGAGCCTGTAGCCAATCCTCCCACTGAAGACATCTCATGGATGGGAAAGACTTAAGCAGCCCCAGTGTCTCTCCTGCCTTCCCAATTCATCAAAAACCCCTCCAAGTATAAGCTGATTGATTCATTATGGTGTGCTACCAAATTTTTCAGTTGCAGGGAGTTGATACCCAATAAACTTATACAGGGAAACAGAACCCAATAAGATCAATGCTTAAACTTTTTTCCAGATGGAATCTTGCTGTCTGTCTCTCTTGGTCTCTCTGTTGCTCTCCATCTCTGTTTTTCACTTTCTCATCACATTTTTCTTCTGGGAAGCAAAGAAAAATTATTAGTCCATAACTCTCAGGGAAATGATTCTGGGAATTCCAACATCTCCTACTTTGTCCTATGCTGACTTAATTACAAGAGCCAAAAATTTCTTCTTCTGTGGTTGCCGATGTGTCACTGTCTTACCTGGAATATGCCACTCTTCTTTGATTAGCCCAGAAGGAAAGTGTAGCTAAAATGAGATCATTACAAATGAATCAAATATGATAATTTTTATGTATATAGACACACAATTATATGCAATAGAATACTATTTGGCCTCTTACAAAATAAAACTATCATTTGTGACATGGTGGATGAATCTCAAGAGCATTATGTTAAGCGAAATATACTGCAAACAAAAGACAAATACTACATGATCTCACTTATGTCTGAAATCTAAAGAGTTAAACTCATAGAAGCACAGTGAAATGATGGAAAGACAGGGAAAATTGGAGGATGTTGGTCAAAGGTCACAAGGTTTCATTTAAACAAGAATAAATTTGAGAAACATTGCACAATGTGATGACTATTGTTAATAATTAAGCACATTTGAAAATTATTGAGAAGAGATTATTATAATGTATTTAGCACAGGATCTATAGGGTTTTGCTACATAGATCAGACTTGTACTGATCCTCTTGTTTTCAGCCTCTTTAACGCTGGAATTACAGGCCTGTGCCACCATGCCCAGTCTCAATCTCCATCTCAGTGTGCCCCAGGGACAGGGCAAGCATGTCACACCATGGATCCAGCCCGGGTCCCTGAATCTGCCTGAGTAGGTGCTTTAATCTTCTGAGCTATCTGGCTGGCCTGGTGAATAGACTGTAAGTATCTTTACCACAAAATATAACATGACAGATAATACATATTTTAATTTTCTTAATTTAGGCACTCCACAATGTGTACTTATATCAAAACATTGTGTTATATATAACAAAACATATATAATTATATTTGTCAGTTAAAAGTAAGAAAGAGGCACAAGAGAAGGTCCTTATGGTGATAGAACTGTTCCATATCTGGTAGTATCAAAGTCGATGTTCTAGCTTTGTGTTTTACTCATGCCTTACAATATGATAGCACTGGATAAAACTGAGTCAGGTTGTGCAGAATCTCACTGTATTATTTCTCAAAATGTAATGTGAATCTATGATCTTCTCAAAACAAGACCTTTAATTTTTAAAAATGTGTGCTTGGATACCTTAATATACAATCAAGGCTCACAGTGATTACTCCATCCCAACATTTGCCAAAAGAAATTTCTAGAATGATGGAGTTGTTTTCTATCAGTATTTGCAATCCAATGGCCAGTAGCCAAATGTAGCTGTTGGGTTCATAAAAGACAACTAATATTTATTAAAAACTAATTTTAATTCTGATTGAATTAAATGTCAGTGGCCCTGTGTGGCACATTGGTTTGCTGGAGCCACCTTAGCAAAGCCTCGTGCAAACAAAGGCTTAAATGACAAAAATGCATTAACCCGCAGTTCTGCAGGCAGGAGTCCAAGACTGAGGTGTCAGATGGTTGATTCTTTCTGAGGGCTTTGAGAAGGAATCGTTCTCAGCTTGCTTCTGGAAGTCTGTTGGCATTTCTTCAGCATTCCTTGCTTGAGGCAACATTGTCCTGATCTCATGGACATGTGGCCATCACCAATAGGCAGGTCAACTGGAATCCACCATAGTTTCTCATGTTTCTAGTGATTGGTTAGAGTGACAGAAGTAAAACTGGATTGAACTATTTTCAGCACAGTTCACGTGATGGTAATTATAGGATTCTCAGGAGAAGACACAGAGGATAGACTTCTGTTTTCAGTTCTCTGTTTGTATCACATTTGCTACTTTCCTACCAGTCAAAGCAGACCATGGCATGGCATACAGAGCCACTATGAGTAGGAATACCCAAAGTCATGGACACCGGCAAGAATAAGTAAATAGGAACTCATTATTGTTACAATCTACATGGAGATGAAGAGATGGTTGTGTACATTAATGGGCTAATAAAAAAGGATCAGAAATAATCCATATCACTTCTCAGCAAAATCTTTACAAACCAGGGAGCTACTCACCATATCCTCTTTTCTTGCTTCAGAGATTAAGAAAGTCTTACGTTTCTACCAGTCTGGGTTCCTTTGTGACTACAATGAACAGAAACCTGCTGTTGACCCACATCAGACATGTTCCAGAGTGGCAGGTAAGCCTTTGTTATTATAATTCACAGCGATTTGGGAGATGCTTATTACCCCAACTAAGCTAGTCTATCCTGACTGCTACATCATCCAGTGCTGTGTCTTAAGGGATTTCTGGAGTTAGCAAAGTGAAGAAGAAGCAAAGAAAAAATACATCAGGTACAGGTAACACAATGCACTAAATCTTGGAAGCAAAAAGAAGTTATATTAGCCCAGATGGCCATCACAAAACACCACAAATGGTAAACAGGTGGTTAAAATGGGATACATTTACTTTTCACTCTTCAAAAGGCTACAAGTTTTATATCAGGATGAGGGCACTTTTCCTGGCTCTCAGACAGCTACTTTCTTGTTCTCACCCAATGGAGAGGTCTGTCTTTCTGTCTGACTGTCTCTCTCTGTCTCTCTCTCTGTCTCTCTCTCTGTCTCTCTCTCTCTCTCTCTCTCTCTCTCTCTCTCTCTCTCTCTCTCCATCACACACATACACACACAAAAAAAAATCTATATTCCTGTCAGTTACACCTCACTTTCTTCACTTTTCTGATGTTCCTTCTCTTTAATGACCTCCCCCAAATATCACTTCACTGGGGCTAAGCTTCAATATATCCATTTTGAGAGACACAACTCAGTCCACAACAAGAGTGAATGAGGCTAGGAGAGAAATAAGGTTATATCATGGCAGGTCTTGAAGGTCCTGGTTAGGCTTTAATTCTGAGCACAGTGAGATCCTCTGGAGAGTTTTAAGATAATGAAAGGCATGAGAAGCTCGGCTTTTTGGAAGCTCACTTAGATTGCTGTTCACTGCCCGCCTTCCCCAGACTCTCAGTGATACTTCTTTTGTGGACCTTCACAGCTTGCCTATAGCCTTACCATAGGCTTGGGTTCTACATGCCTGTCCCAAGCACAAGAAGTCTTCAATGTGGAAGGTTCTGAAGGCCTGGCAAGGATCCCCTCACTACCCTCCACAGAACTTCTCTGAGAGTTGGTAGATCGTATATCCTCTTCTCAGCACATACCTCCTTTTATGCAATCAGCTTGAACTCTAACTCCTCCTGTGCTCTGTGACTGACTGAGCCACTGAGCAATCTGGAGAAGAAAACTCCAAACACATTTTCGCTTTTAGTAGCTTCAGATCCTGCAGGAGACTGATGGTTCAGATACATTTCTTTCCAAGGTGCCATGAGTCCATTCTGCACCTAAATCCGGATGAGATTCATCATCAGCTCCATCACTGTCATGATCATGACTTTACAACAAATTATCACTATCATAAACATTACCACCACCACCACTACCAGCACCACCACCATCACCATGACCACCATCACCACCACCACTATGATCAGGACCACCATCACCACCATCAACACCATCAACACCACCACTATGATCAGGACCACCATTGCCATCATGACCACCATCATCACTATCATCACCATCATTATTGCTATCATCCTTCTTATGACCAAGCTTCTTCTGCCTCTGTGACCTGGAAACTGTAGTTAAGAACTGGACTTAGTCAGATACATGAATTTGAGTACTAACTTTACCACTATTGGTGAATGTTTGTGTCATTTACAGAAGTCACTTAGCCACTGTAAATTTCAGTTTCCTTGCTTAGATATGAGGAAAGCTTGTGAAGAAGCTTAAATGTGTGAAGCTTAATTTAGGAGAATGAATAACAAAGCATACTATTAATACTAAGCAGTGAGGAAATTCTGTTCTTGTTATTCTGTCTTGTCTAGCATACTTTATGCCTAATTTCCCAGAAATATTACTCTAAACTTCACTCCTATGGCCCAGTTATTATGCTTTAATTTTATTCCATCTATAAAGACCCTACCTCTTAATAAAGTCACATTATGAGGTAATGGAAATTAGGATATCACCAAATGAATGTTAGGAACATAATTCAGTCTACGACATCTGACTAGTTGCTATCATCCCAACATCACACTGCCCCGACATAGTGAAGGAAAAATAGTTTTGAATTCTCTCAAACAATGCAACTTTGGGTGTGTTGCCTTCCCTCTATGAGCCTTTTTCCTTGTAAGGAAACTGGAATGATTTGGTTCTTATGAGCATTCAATGACAGGATGAATGTTAAGTGTTTGGTACACAGAGGTATTTAATAGATGTTCATTCTCCCTCCCTTGATACTGTGTTGAGTTTGCCTTTGCTGTAGGATGCTCAGTATAATAGCAGACATATAAACAGAAGCACAGAGATGGAAATCTTTAAAATTTAATCTCTTTTTGTCCAGGCAGGAAATCTTCAAGATGACTTCTGTTGGTTTGGTCCATGAGGCCCTGGGCAGTATCTCTGAGTTAGAGGACAGTAAGCCAAGGGTAAAGTAATCATCTCTTTCTTCATTTCCAACTTGAAAATGAACAAGAGTACCTAAAAGAAAGCTACTGGGGGGGCAGATAACGCTTAGGAGAAAGACGGATAGCTGACCACCGGACACAGGATGAAGGAAAAATAGTAGTATCTACCCAGACACATGCACATGAAAGCACTATTTCATCTGTAGCACCTCAGTTACTAATGGAACTTTCATTTCCAACTTAAGTTACTTCAATAGTTGACCTAACATCCTGGAGAAGGGATATTGGTTGTGTGCATGAGTTGCTATTGATTTTCCTGCAAAGGCCAATTTGGGGACGGCAAAGAACATGCACAGCAAAGTTAAAGCAAAATGCTAGCTAAACTGCTGGACACAAAGGGAGCCTGTCTGCATCTTTGGTGTGTCAATGGGAGACTAGTTAATCCTTTTGGGCAGAGAGGCAGGGTTCCAATGGACACATGTAAATTACAGCTCAGCAAGGGCACAGTGAAGACTGATGCTGTCAGCAAAGATGGTCACCAGAAGTAGACACACATGAATAGATTCTCAGAGGCTTCTTTATATCAATCAAGTTCTTTATATCAATCCCATTTCCTAAGCAATCATGCAAAGATCAGTTATGTAAGATAAAAATGGTCAGAATGATTGTTATTTTCTAACACTTGCTTTTGTTCATTTGTTAAACTTTCACTATAGTCAAGGCATGTAGCCATCAAATACAAACATAGTTCCAGCTCTTTTAAATATAGAACTTGATATGGGCAACTAGGAGTAAATATTTAATTATACTCCCCCCAGATATGTATTCATCTCAGAATTATAAATTCATGAGGAAAAGTTGGTTGCATTCTGGGATTCGATAGTAGAAATCTAGGTGGGCTCCCACAAGGAAGTGATATCTTACATATACTATAAAGAATAAGTAATAGAATTCATAAAGAAGAAGTCAGAATTTTCAAATAAAGGGAACATAAATCAGCCTTCATGCTGAGTCCTTCACTAGTACAACCACATATCATTTTTATAACAATCCATTGAAATTGATTCTATACTTATTCCCAGTTAAGAAAAATTTGGTCAATGATAGCTTGCCTGAACTGCTCCATATCACATAGTACAAAAGTGATGGACATAAAAAACAGTTAAACTCAGAACTTTTGGTCTTCAAGGCTCTATTATCTTGGCTACTACAAGCCATTATCTCCCACACTACTCAAGTAAGCCTCTCACTCTGCCTGGTCTTTTCACTCAGATATTTTGCCTCCTTGTTTCAGTCAGCTACTGTGGCAATAATGCTGCACAATAACCAGTCTCTGAGAGCTGGTGGGTTTCAACCCTTGCAGGTTCTGAAGGGCTCAGTTTCACATGTTGAGAGAGCTGAAACTATGTCTTTACGGATTTTAGATTGAGCTCAAGCATGCTCTATCTAGCTTTATTTCTCAGCCAGAAACTACCAGTCCATGCTCTTTTCCATGATGGATCACAGAAGAAAAGATCAAGCTAAATGATGCAAGAACATTGAAAGTCTTTATTCTGATACTTCTCATCAGAATGCAACTACCAATGCAAGTTATGTGGTCAGATCCAAAAGCGTTAGGATGGAGAAAATCTGCAAAATCTACTGAAGTCATATGGGAAAGGCATGAATGTTGTACAGAAAAGGGCAGGAATGTATAATTGGTTGAAATTGTCCATTCCACCATAAAACCAGATCATCAGACATCTCAGCTGATGAGTTCTGCTTCACTTCAGACCACCTGAGACAGACTAGCAAGATGCTCACTCAATTCTTCATTTCCTCTCAGAAACAGCACTAAATTATAATTCCCAAGCATCCGTGCTTTCAGGTGGAACCATGTGATTTGTTCTATCCAATGGGATTCAAGCAAAAACGGCATTAACTTTTCTAAACCTGACCCTCAAATCTGCCATACACTACTCTTTTTTGTTTTCATTCAGGGTCAGCTGTCTAGAGGCAGATTATCTGGTACTCACGGTTCTGGAAGAGTCATTAGATGGAGGAGGCTTGAATTCTTACACTTGTTACTTAAAAGACAGGATCTGAGAGAATTCTCCTGGCTAATGAAGCCATGCTAGACTTTAAGGAGGCAACAAATAGACTTCACATTAAGTCTCTGAGCTCTAAAGATTGCCATAGTAGTTAATTGTAACTAATATTTTTTTTTTTCCTAGGATGACTGCACTGGACTCTGGTTCAGACATTCCAACCTCTCTGTTTGTGACTTTCTGTTGTGAATCAATCCTACCCTATCAATAGTTGGTAATTTTCCCCAGCCTCCTCATTAGAGAAGAGATGAGGCCAATCCACTGTTCATATCTGCACCTCAGCATTGGCTGACTCCTCAGGCCTGTCTGCATGTGGTGTTTCCTCTTTCCCAGACTTCAGTGGTAGTTTACACTTAATTCAGTGGGTTTGAGAGCTAAAGAAAATTTAACCAAATTGTAAGGATAAAGGTTGGTTGAACTAGAAGAGAACTCCTGTAAGGAAAAGAAACAGCCATGATCACCAACTAAACAAATGTTTAGTTTTCAGTGAGAAAGAATCAATCAGCCTATATTATGATGGCTATTATCCTCAGGAATCTGAGAATACGTTTAAATCCTGAGGACAGTTAGAAACATTGGTTAAAACCAAAGATCTGACATCTAAATTCTGTGGTTCATTTGAACCAGCACAATGGTACTTTTCCTTTCTCTTCACCTCAGAGTATAGTCCCAGTAAGAAGCAACCCCCTCCCCTCCCATCTCACCACAGTCCATTCTCAGGAGGTAGTCTCCTCTTCTTCATTTGTCTGGTTTAAGTTCCTCTAGGAAAACCTCTCAACAGGAATGAAGAACAATTCTCCAAACCATAATAACTCAATAAAATTCCATTTGTCATTTCTTAATATTGTTTTGGTTCCTCTCCACTGATCAGCAGGAAGAGAGAATCAGAGAGTGGAGGTTTTGGAGGACAGCCAAGCTTTGGATAAAAGAAAAGAAGGCAGAGCAGCCTAAAATGAAAAGCAGGTACAGTCCAAAGAAGGTAGAGAGGAAGCAAGTGGTGCATTAAATTCTTCAACACCAGAAAAGAAAGTCCACTGAGGTAGAATGGTAGAAGCATTGATTGGCATCATCAAATGATGGTTTTATTTCAGGTCTGTTTCAGGTAAGACTTATACAGCATTGACAGTCATGGGTATAAAATGGAACTTAACTTGACCTGTGGTGTTTTCATTTATGATCCAATGCAGAGTAACATAGCTTGACAGCTCATCCTGTATTATAAGATACAATGGATGTGAGCTGTCCTGCATAGAGTGCCAAGTAAGCTGCATTAAGGATGATGGTGATAATGGTGGTGGTGGTGGTGGTGGTGGTGGTGGTGGTGGTGGTGGTGGTGGTGATGATGATGATGACAGTGGTGCTGGCTATAATTTATGGATTATAGATTATATCAGAATATAGTTAACTGCAGAGTACTTGGCCCTTCTACTCCAAAGATACATGTTAAGCCTCAGCTACCTTTATGAAATGAAAGTTTGTTGATCTCTTTCATTGATGTGACTTCAGGTACTGGAGCCAAATGGAAGAAATTTAACCATATAGGAAGTTTGTTGATCTCTTTCATTGAAGTGTCTTCAGGTACGGGAGCCAAAGGGAAGAAATTTAACCATATACAGCATTGTAGCAGGACAGTGCTGTGACATTATGTTTTCTTGTCTCTTATTTTCATTTATTACCCTTTTTTAAAAAAACAAACATTTACTTGAGAGACACTATGGCAGTAATTGGTATGACATGACAAGCAGTGTACAGCTACTTTCTCTTAATTCAGTGAATAGAAAGATGTGTTTTAATAGTGTTTGTAGACGGGATAGCATATTTGCATCTTGTACAATGAATAACCACTAAGAAGACAACAGTATGAAATGTATTCATTGTTGAAACTATCCTACTAGTCGGTTTTGAGACTGTCTCATTGCTATTTGTTTTTCAATAAGACTATTAAAAAAAAACAAATGGAAAAATGTGCATGTTGTTTGTCCACCTTAAAACACAGTGTGAAAACTGTCATTCTAGACTGGGCGTACTAGTACAGGGAAGTAAACCATTTAACTACCATGTGACATGCAGAAATTAAAATTCATTTCACATCATGATAGACTGCATTGCAAGCCCAAATTTTCACCCCTCTCCATATCTATATACTCTGACATGTGATTTTGTAGCACTTCTCACTGAAGATGTAGAAGTCAATTTTCCACCCCTAAAATCAGACCCATCCACATGAATTTCTTAGAATGAGGTAGATCTAACATGGGTCAGGTCCAGGCCAAGGGCTTCAGAAGACGTGTATATTTTTATGCACAATTGAACCTTTGCCACTACATGAATGCATACTCAAACAAGTCTGCTGCTCCCACAAGATAGATAACAAAACCTTCCAGAAGAGCTACCTCAAGCTGATCTGTTATCCCAACTCAGCTAAAATAGACCCCACACCCATGACGACACTCATCTAGAATCAGCCAAGTCAAACCAAGGCCAGACAACTTTCAACCATCCTAACATGGACATAAGCTTAAGGTCTTACACAGCATGGAGATTTTATAGTTGTCTATTAGGCAGCATTATTATTGTACCAATAAATAACAAGAGATACATAAATATAGATCTACTGGTCATGGCTGTCTGGAGTTTTATGTTAAAAAAAGATTCAGAGGCTGTGTCCAGACTAAGTGAAGAAAAGTATGTAATGGATTAATGATATCTGCATGAGCACAGAAAAATACAGTAGTGGCATACAAAAAATATACTTGCTATCTCTGAGAGATATTGAGCAATACAAAAGTTTTGGTTAAAGATAATGCTGCTTTCCTGTGTACCCAACCTCCCAACAAGAATTATGATAAAAATAAATTTAAAGGATCTGTTTATATAGATCTGTGAATACACCTGCCTGGAATCAACTTTGAAATGAATCGATCACACACTGATTATCACTACTAACTTCAGCATCCATTTATTGATTTTGTTGTCCATATTTTTATTCATTGTCTTTTTTTTTCAGTATTTCTTTCTCAATGACTTACAACACAATCACACACACACACACACACACACACACACACACACACACACCTTCTCTTTCTTTTCTTCCTACCTTCCTGCTAAGGTTTTGATCTGGATGTCCCCCCAAACGGGAGGTCCTCTGGCCATAGGCGGGGCTTCATCAGACATGACTGGACCATGCTGGGATTAAGGGTGGTGATCATTGAATCAGCCCACTTACTGGTCTGCCCCTTCCTAATCCTGGCATCTTAGATGCAATATATAAGGGGTACAGAGATGCTGATGAGGTCTATTGTTGCTTTGCTACATTCTTCTTGTCGTGAGTGAGCTGTTGTCCTCTTCCAAGCCACTCCTCCTTGAAGCCAGCCAATTATTGGCTAAAACCTCTGCAAACTGTGAACTAAGGAGAGCTTTCCTCCCTTAACTTTGGGTGCCTGGTATTTGGTCTCAGCAACGAGAAAAGTAATTAAGAGATGTCTCTCTCTCTAGAATTGAAAAATTAGGTGCTTGTTTTATTCAATGAAGTAATTATAATAATAAAAATGATAATATAACAGTGCTGAAGGGCTGGGGAGATGGCTCAGAAGGGCTGAGGAGATGGCTCAGTAGAATAAGTGTGTCCCTGACAAGCATAAGGACCTGAGTTCAATCCCTGGTTCCACCAAAAAAAATAAAATAATGATAGTGCTGAGTCACTGTTCTAAGACTCAACCTGTGCCATGTTATTTAATCCACAGAACATGTATAAAGGCTTCATTTTTCTCATGTAAAGGTCATAGGTGCCTTGCCCAGTACAACCTACACAGTAAGTGGCAGCGCTACCTCCAGACCACTTGCACACCACTATTGTGTTAGCCAGAAGTCTACAGTGCATCTATCTGGACCTGTCTCTGTCAGACCCCACATGTGGTCCACCTGGTCTCTTACCTTCTTCTATCCATCCGTTTCTCAGCATCTTCACCACCATCACCACCCTACTCTAAGCTTCTACTATTTCTTACTTGCCAAAAACACCCAAATTGACTTCTTAGTCTTCACACTTGCCAGCCGCCTCCATTCGCTTTCCATGATGAAGCCAGAGTGGCTTTGCAGAATGCCTGCTGGACCTTCTTCACCACCCTCCTGCTAAAACTCCTTCAGTGGTTATCCACAGGCCTTAGCAGAAAGATTAACACCCTGCCGTTCTGCAGGGTGCCTCACTCTGTACCTCCTCAGTGTGGCTCTCACCACTCTGAGCCCTAAATAGATTGGAATTCCTTCAGGTATTTGAATGTACTGGGCTCTTTTTTTGTTCAGACCCCTTGAAAAGCTCTCCTCCCTCAGTGGAATACTCTTTCCCCTTGTTCTTTACCCTCTTCAAACACATAAAATCTACTCATCATTCAGAGTTCAACTTCAGAAAGGAAGCTTCATTGAACCATGCAGGTCAAATAAGATAATGAATCTATCATAAATTATTATAACTCCTTATACTTGCCTTTTAAAGGTTCACAATTATGCATTTGTACATTTATTTAATTAACATATGTCTACATGTTGGACTGAAGCTTCAAGGTAGAGACCGTGTCTGTGTCTGTTTGCCAACCACTGCATCCCAGCACCAAGGACAGTGTCTAAATGTAATAAGAACTCAAAACTTGCTTGGGGCCATGACAATGAGGAAAATAAATACATGCATGGATGCCTGCATGAAGGAAGGGCCAGATTCAACCCAAAATTAAAAAAGAAAAAAGAAAAAAAAAAAACAGTAAAACAAAATAAAGAAAACCAGGCTGATTCGTCTTGCCATGTTCTGAAAGAGTAGATCAGTAGGAAGAAAACTAGCTAGACAGTCCTCTCTAAGCATTAGGAACCTCCCCAGAGAGGTGACCCCGCAGCCTTCAGTCTGACACTAGAGTAACATAGCTACATGCAAAAAGAGGGCAAGCGATGGGTTCTGAGTGCTTCTTGAGCAGCCAGGGAGGGTTTCACAGAGGAGGTGACAATACTGAAGTTCAGTCTCAATAGTGGCATAGGTAGCATTCATGTGCCTGGTGAAAAAGAAAGGGGAGAGAAACAACTGAGACAGAAAGTACAAGTAGGATGTGGTAAATATCACCCTAAAAAATTGCAATGTCCCTTTAGCTAAATATTTCACACTTGGGATATTTTAATAGCATCTTTACTAAAACTCAGTCACTAGCTTTAGAGTTGTTGCACTAAGGAGGCATGTCACCCGGGGTCTGAGAAGAATTAGTAAGAAAATCTATACAACCCTGGCGAAGTCACATGCAGAATATTGCATTTTGTTTGGGGGCATCTCATTACCAGGCCAAAGCAGACAAACTGGAGGAAGTTCAAAGGCGAACAAGAAAAAATGATTAGAAGAATGGAAAAATTGATTGAGGCAGAAAGATGAGAGGAAATAAATGTAGGGGGATGGGTTAAATGGAATCTAAGGCAGTAGTCTGCAGTACATATACAGGGGACAATGACCAGGAACAGAGGAGGCAACTGAGACAGAGGATGGAGACTGGACCTAGGGTCAAGCTGGAAGCAGCAGTCAGGAGGAAGAATGAGCACAGAATCTGAAAGTTGCTCTGGAGCCAGTAACACACATGCATGACAGAGAATTCCTTGTCCATGGCTGCAGGGCCTGTGTGAGAACTGTCTCTAAATCAAAAGCCCTGGTGGAGTCCTTCAAGAGAGTCCTCAGCCAGAAGAAACATGCAAGGATCATGTGAAGTTAAAGAGAACAGGTTTAGATACCAGGCCGCTCTGTGTTTGAATACACCTCCTGTGGGATACTAAGCAGCCCGCCACAGGCCTTGCATTCCTCTGCAGATGCTTAGCCTCTGTGGGCCTTGCCTCAGGCCCTTCCTAGAGTCATGCTTAGCTTCCCTTCAGCCCACTCTCTGCTCTCACCTGGCCCAATGTGGGGTTCTCCTATCTTCTGCTGAGAGGTCCTTGTCCCCTTCATCCATGGCACCTCTCTTGGCTCCATTGCTCAGTTGCCATTTGAAACATGGCGATGAGGAGGGTTATTAAGTGCCACCATTCTCTCTGGATGACACCAGGAGCACCCTCTTTCCTGGGAGGAGGACTTTGAATTGAGGCATGGAATCCCATCCTGGGGTGGTTGTGAAGACTTGATAAGAAAATACAAACAGTACACTGTGCATAGAGCCTAATGCAGAAATAACACTCATAATGAAGGCTGCCATGTAGGGGTATCTGTTCCTTTGCTCCACTAAAGGCTCCCCTTGTCTATCAGGCTCAGGCTAACAGACTCCAGCCCACCTGAACCCACCTCTGTCTGTTGACATCAGTGCATTGTTTTTCACCCACATCGGAGAATTGTGTCTCCACTTCTGATGCCCCTTCACCAGTCTCCTAGGCCTGCTGTGACACCACAACACACCCCCATCCGCTCTTGTGTCTACGTCTACTGCACATCCATGGGCCAAGCCTTCCAGAGCACAAAGTCCAACACCAAAGTGTGTGAGTGCATTCGTTCGCAGCAAAATAAGCCTGAGTGTGGTAGCACATGCTTATGATCCCAGTGCTTGGGAGGCTGAAAACAGGAGGATCACTATGAGTCCAATTTGTGTAGTGAGACCCTGTAGATTCCTGTGCTAAACACATAAAAATAAAATTAACAGCAAAATAGGGGAATGTTTCTGCCTAGAATTGCATGGCTCTGACTGAACCATGAGGTCTGTCTCTTCGTAGGTCTCTCCATCCACTCCTCCATCTCTTGCTCTCCCCCTGCAAACATACACATAGGCATCATGGCACCAATAGCTCACTCCCCACCATTCTCTGAATGTGTCCATGTGTACCCAGTTTTTTTCTTTCTGCTCCTACTCCATGAAATGCCCCATTCCCCACTCAGAGGTAATGGCAGGTCTTTCTACCTTTCTACCTCCCTCAGTGCTCCCCCCTCTCTGTCATCATCATTCATTCTCTAATTCAGCAAGTATGCAGAGGCAGCAGCCTTGTGTCAGACTCAGAGCCTACCATTTAGAGGTTAGAGATGGTACACTTATCCTCAGCTAAACAAGGTGACTCTTAGGAATAGGGTTAATTGAGTCCTTTCATGAAAATGATACAATGACATTTCACCCAATATGACTAAAGTATGGTAGGTGTTGGGTATGGTTCCTGGGCTTAGCCTGGAGCCAGGACTTATGGGGCCTTGAATAGCACACTCAAGAGTTTGATTTTTTTATCCTAGAGGCAACAAGGAGCCTCCCTGAGACACTCTCTTAAATCCACAGACACCAAGTTTCTCTCTACATCTCTACATGTGGTGTTACAACTGGCTGGAGTACTCTTTAACTGCTTCCACACCTGTATGGCTCCTCATCACTCCATGGGAGTCAAAGGACCATCCTTCTTCAGGGAGCCCTGCCAGATCTTCCTTTGTGTTAGCTCCCTGTCTGCTCATGGGCTCTTGTCACATGATGAGAATCTGAGACTTAGGATCCAGTGAGACAGGTTGACCTTGTGTCCTGTTGGGCTCTCATTCCAGGCAATGCTTGGCTGTCTCAGTTATTCTTCTCTTGTTGCTGGGACACACAAAATGAAGGAATGAAAGGTTTATTTAGCTCATGGTTAATGGAGGTTTTAGATCATACTGGGCTGGCTCCAAGACACAGTGGCACATGGCAGAGAGCAGCCTTTCATGGCAGCAACAAAGAGCAAGAGAGCAAAATAGAGGGGCAGTGGTAATAACGACAACAGAGAGGAAGCTTCTCTCTCTGTCTCTCTTATGTCACATTCAGGCTATCCCCCACAGGCTGGTTATAGCACTCATACCCATAATCCCATCAGTACTCAGACCCATAAACTCAGCCTTGCATAACCTACAGTCGCAGTGGGTCATCAGTTAATCACAAACTGTAGAAGTCCATCCCATGACTGCATGAGGCTTAAGGGGGGACACCTAGAAACAAACCATAACATTGGTGCATGATAAATGAAAAAGAAAACTTAATAGAGAAAGGGTGGAAATGAAAAGGGGCTTTCAGATGTGTGCATTGCAAAACAAATTGAGAACTGCTGGGAAAATTGCTTCAATCGTGGTAAGACAGCAACTCTGAAGAGGTCTTTGTAGTAATCCAAGGAGGCACATGTCTATGATTGTTATAGGCTAAATTATGACACCCCTCCAATTTATGCAATGAAGGCATAGCCCTCAGTGCCTCAATATGTGCCCTGATTAGAAATAGGGCCATCAAACATATAATTACTCCAAATAGGGTCGTCATAAGCCTTTCATTCAATGCTACTGGTACCCTTATAAAAAGAGGAATTTGGAAGAACACCATGTAAAGATAAAGTCAGAGATCAAAGTAATGCTCCTAGACATCAAGAAATGAGAAACGTTTTCAGCAAGCCATGCAATTCCAGGGGAGAGGCATAGGAGAGCATCTCTCCCATACTGCTTACAACTGTGCCAAGAGCTTGATGTCAAACTTACAGCTTCCAGGAATGTGAGGCCATATATCTCTGCAGTTCCAACCACTCTGTTTGGGCACCTTGTCACGGCACCCCTAGCAGGGGTACAGCCAGTCCTTACAGTTGTACCTTCCAGAGCCACCGCCAAAGTTCCTTCAAGGCAAATCCTGAATCTATCAGGCCCTTGGAAAGGCTTATCATGGCAAGCGAGCATAGAGTACATTTTTAGAGCAGAGCTTGCTCTTCAGGACCATAGCTGGCAATGCAATGTATCAGAAAGAGGAGAGCAGGGTTGGGAGTGCCAGACCCCGCCCTCCAAACTGAAACTGTGTGACAGTTTTCATGTGACTTAGGATCCAGTGAGGCAGGTTGACCTTGTGTCCTGTTGGGCTCTCATTCCAGGCAATGCTTGGCTGTCTCATGTCATGCTGTGTCTCTGAGCCTCAGTTTCCAGTTGTAAAATGTCTGGTAATAAAATGGAGGTAATGGTACCAGCTCAGCAGGCTGCTCTGAGATAGCATGACACGTGTAAAAAGGGTGAGAACATAGGCAGTGGGTACAGAGCAGGCAGCCAGGCTCAGCTCTGTCTGCTTGTCCCACGCTAGGTGTGCCTGGCCTTGTACTGATGAGGCAATGTGGAAGTCTGTGTTACTAAGCATCACAGAGCTTCTCTTATACGACAAACCCAAAATATACATAAGGAACAAAGTGAAAGGTAGGTAATAGAAAATAGGGAAACTGACCTTGTACAAATGCAACAGGCAGCAAGCGTCGAAGGGGGAGTGGATGAAGGAGAGGGATAGGGGATGAGAAAGAATTGAGGTGTGTTTTATACATGTACTAGCTCCCCACAAAGAAAGTACGTACTACAAATGCATACTAATAAAAAATTAAAATGGGAAAAAAAATTCAAAAGAAAAGCTGCGTTACCTTCTATTCAAGCAGACCATCCTCAAAGTCCAAGTGAGTATCAGAGACTCTGCATGTCATGTGCTGGCAAGGAGGCCCCACTGTTCTGCTTCCTGCCAGCTTTCTTTGAGGGCTTGCAGCACCCTGCACTTGCTGTTCCTTGCTAGGAGATGTGATGGCCCCTGTCCCCTGCTGCAAGGGCTCACTGTCGGTCTGGGAGGGAAACACACTAACTTAATGAGATGATTACAATGCAGGTAACAAGACAGACTTTCCCCTGCTGGGCCACATGGCCAGCGAGCAGCATATGAGAGCAGGAGGCAGAAAGGCTTCTCTGAGGAAGGAGGCACAGGCTGAGCAGGACTTGGCCAGGAAAGCAGGGATGGGCAAGGACATGGTATGTTCCTGTAGGAAGTAAAGGATTCCAGGAGGTGACATGTAGGTGAAAGGAATGTACCCTTGAAAGAAAAGGACAGAAGACTCAGGGAGAGGAGCTGGAAGATAAGAGAAGGCTGGCAGACCATCATCAAAAATTTGGACCCTCTTTTGAGGAGACTGTCTTACACATGAGAGGAAGTAGGCTTGCTGCTGTGGGAACAATGATGGGGTGAGGACTGGGGAGGTGACACACCAGCTTCCATCTCCAGATGCATGCCCAAATATTTGCTTGCCAGCGTTCTGACCCTGAGGCCATGAGGAGGGACTGAGGAGAATCCAGGAAGCCATTATTTAGTGAACAAATGGACTGCAAGTTGCCAGCTGGGTGACGGAGGAGCTGTGTTCATAAGTGGAGAGTGTCAACAGCTGCCTGTGGTTCTTATTTTAGTTGTTAACACAAAACTTTGGACAGCTCAGCGGACTAAGTTTATGCTTAGGCAAGAGCAGGAATCAGGAGCCTGATTCCCAGCTCCAAAGCCACACTGGCCGTGCCTCTAGGTGCATTGTACAGGCTACCAAGAGTCTGGGTCTGGTGGCATAGGCCTGTAATCTCAGTGCTGGGGAGGCGGAAAACAGGAGGATCACTACAAGTCTGAGCTGCTTAGTGAGACTGTGTACCAAATACATTTAAAAAAAAAGACTTTAGGGAAGCCAACCTATGAAGGCCTCTGGGGCACAGCACCAGTAGATGCTCCTTTGGATTAAGATGATGAAAAGACAGAGGCTGGTTGCTCAGATAAAGATGTCAGACCTTGTGGGGTGGGAGAGTCCAGCAAGAGCCATGGTCTCATTTCATTAATTAGGTAACTGGGGCCTAGAGAACAGAAAGGACTTTTCTAGGGGCATGTAACAAGGTAGGTTCCACCCCAGGTCTCAGCCACCAACCAAGAACCCAAGAAAGAGCAGCACTTCCAGCCAGTCATCACTTGTGGTTCAGCCAGCCGTTCCTTCTGAATGTATTACCCCATGCATTGAGCCCATAGGAAGCGGATGACACCCAGAAGTTCCTCCCTCTGTCTCTCAGACTTGCCATCAATCAGAGCCATCACTGGACCCATGCATCTCCAGCAGCTCTCAGCACTAAGGCAGAAGACTCAACCCATTTCCTCCTTCTATAAATAGTTTCATTGGAACACAACCATCACATCTGTGCATACATTAAGCTTGACTGTTTTCAGGATGAGTGACAGAGTTAAGAACTCACAAATGGGACTATATATGAGCCTTGAAACCCTAAATGTTTACTTTCTTGCCTTTTACAGAAGGAGTTTGCTGACCCATGCCAGATACAAAAGAAGGCAGCTTGGGCCTCCAGGTGAGACCAAGCTTTGAACTCTCTCTACCACCAGTGAGGGCGATGCGTCTGTCACTTGGCTAGGGGAGCATACTACCTACTTCAGGGGATATTGTGAGGGATATATGAAACAAAGGGCTTATTTCAGTGCCCAGCTGAGAAAGAGAGATTGAGAAAGAGGGATGGGAAGCCTGGCCTCCCAGGTCTGTTCTAAGGCTGTGGAGGCCGTTTCTGTCTTGGGGCTCTGTTCCTCCTCTGAGTCAGAGTCAGCCGCCCTCCCTCTATCCCCACATTCTCAGATGTGGACTCCTAACTCCACAGCCACCACTCACACAGCCACCTCTCTCCCAGACCCCTCCACAGAAGGGTAAAGGCGGCAGATGCCACATGCAGCCAGGCTGCCAGGGCTGGGAGCGGATCTTCTGCCAGCATGTCCTGAAATTCCTTTGGAAGTTTGACAGGATTAAGGGGATTAATACATTAAAGCATTATTAGAGCATTCACAGGGGATTTTCAAAAGACTTTACACTGTGATCTATTTGTCCTGTTACATAAAAACTCACATTAATAAGCTGATGGCAAGGGGGAGAAAAATATCTGTGGAATCAATAACCTTATTTTTTTGGTAAACACATTTAGCAGGCTGAGCTGGTCATTAAAGCCTGCAGACCCTCCCACAGTGCACATCAGCAAAATTACCCCTCAAGAATCTATTTGCCAATTAAGCCGAGGGTCTGTCTGAGTCCACAGGCCCATGGATGGCAGGGGGCAGCAGCAAAAGCAACAACCTCCCTCTCTCATAGGCTCACCCCCAAGTCCCACTGACACACACACACACACACACACACACACACACACACACTTCCTTGTTGCTGGGGGCAACCCTGCAATATAGAGAATGAGAATGATTGGCTGTGGGGCCCACAGCAGTTGGCAATTCCTAGACAACAGAAGGGTTGGACGGGGCACAGCTAGAACACTCTGGGTGTGGATGCAGGGGCTTTTTCTTTGTATCACTACCCTTTGGCAGTTGATGAAGAGCCATCCAGTCTGACCCTTCAAAAGTAATGCTGCTTTCTCCTACTGGCACCTCTCCCATTCCCCATTGAAAATTCAAAGAATGAAATAGCATCATAAAAAGTGATAGCTTACAGGTATAGAACATTTACTGGCCTTATTCAAAATACTACACATATATGACTTCATTTAACAATCCAGCAAAAATCTGAGGTAAATTCTCCTAACATTCTTCAATTACAAACAAGGAAATTGAGAGGCATCAAGAGATTATTTCATAAAGCTGTTGAGTAATAGCATTGGGATTTGAAGCTAGAAACCAGTTTCCAGAACCGCAGTGTGTAACCAGGATACTGTATTACCAGGTTGTCTTACTAATATTCACAAAGACTGCTTCCAGACAGAGATGGTGGCTCATATCTATGATCGCAGCAGTCTCAGAGACTGAGGCAGAAAGGTCACAATTTCAAGCCCAGCCTAGGCAGCTTAATAAGTTGGAAAGTTCCTGTCTCAAAATTTAAAAGGGGCAAGGAATGCAGCTCAGTGTGGCAGGCCTGGCTTCAGTTCCCAGCACTACTAAAAAAAAGCTTCAACCTACTGAATAATTACCAAGTGTCTAAGAATTCAAAGCCCAAGACCCAGTGAATTCACTGCTGAATATCACAGTAACTTCAGGGCAAAACTAATGTCAATATTCTTCAAATCCTTTCACGAGATTAAAAGTGAAGGACACTGTCCAACACGTTCCTTGGAGCTAACATTACCCTGATATCAAGGGCAGACAAGGACTCAACAAAAAAAAGTCCACACCAATTTCCTTAATGAACATGGATGCAAATATCCTCAACAAAATACTCCAAAGAGAATTCAACAAATTAAGCAGATATGGCAATGAGCAAGTCAGCTTCAGCCCAGAGACACAATGATGGCTCAACATATATAAATCAATAAATGCAGTGCATCACATAAATAAGATAAAAATCAACAGATGCAGAAAACTCCTTTGACAAAATCCAACATAATTCACGATAAAAAATCTTGATGAAAACGATTTAGAAAGACCCTACTTAAAACTGATAAAAGTCATTTATGACAAATTATCAATAACGTTCTAAGAAGAGAAAAACTAAAAGCATTTCCTCTAAATCAGGAGCAAGACACAAGTGTTGATCTTTACCAATCCTGTTCAATAGATTGCTCAAAACTTTAGCAGGAACAATCAGGAAAGAGAAAATAAATAAATAAATAAAAGAGTTTCAGCAATGAAGGAAGAAGTTAAACTACCTTTATTTACAAATGACATGATCCTTTGCATCGAAGATCTGAAAACTTCCATCTAAAGTAGATGCTTAGAACCAATACTCGAATTCAATGAAGGGGCAAGATACAAAATAAATCCATAAAATTCAACAGCATTCCTATACACTAACACACTAATAATAAACTTACAGGAAAACAGTCTCACTCATGACAGGCTTTAAAAAATTAAATACATAGGAGTTAACCTAACAAAGTAAGGGAAAAACCTGTACAATGAAAACTAGAGTATTCTGAAAAAAAAAGAGACTGAGAGAACATTAGAAAATAGAAAGGCATCCACTATTCTGGACAGGCAGAACCATTATTGTCAAAATGACCACATCATCAAAAATGATGTATAGATGTAATGCAATTCCAATCAAAAATACCGTCAGCATTTTTCACAGGACTAGAAAGAGCAATTACAAATGTATGCACCTGGTTCTTCCAGACTGGGCCTAGACACCGAGTTAGTGATTTGCCCACCCTCACCTTCTTATACCTGGCTGCGACGCTTTAATAAACAGGTGCTGTCTAAGCACAGTCTCTGTAGTTCCCATACATTTATACCCACACTGAGGGTTAGTTATGAAGGTATCAATTTGTGTTTCTTTTTCACTGCTAATTATATTAGGTGACTATTGTTTAACAGATTATACCTGAATTTAGTCTCTTTCCACAGCAGCAATCAGAAAGAAATTAGCTGAGAGGGCTGGCCAGATAACTCAGTGGACTAAAGCACCTCCTTAGACAGAGTGCAGGGACCAGGGTTAATCCCCAGTGTGCACTGCCGGCCCACCTGTGTGGTACACTGAGATGGTGATTGACACTGGGTATGATGGCATGTGCATGTAATCCTAGCACTTGGGAAGCTGAAAACAGGAGGATCACTACAAGTCCGATCTGTGTAGTGAGACCCTGTAGACCCTGTACTAAATACATGTTTTTTAAAAAAGAAATTAGCTAAGAGGTTATGGTCTGGGTCTTTCATGAGGCTGCTATCAAGATGTTGGCCTTGGCTGGACTGGGTCCTGGGGATTGGCTTGCAAATGGTGCACTCATGTGGTTACGGGAAGGAGGACTCTGCTCCTGACCACATTGGCCTCTCTGGAAAGCTGCTTGAATGTCCTCACGACAGGGATCATGGCTTTACCAAGGGTGGCTGCTCCAGAGAGATCAGCAAGAAAACCAGATTCTTTTTTTTTTTTTTTTTTTTTTTTTTTTGTATCTTAAGGAAGGGTCCACAGGGTTCCAGGATATTCAGCGTCTCCCTACTAGATCAGACTCATAGTGATCCGCCTGTTTACAGGCTCCCAAGAACTGGGATTACATGCCACCATGCCTAGTCTCAGTTGCCCTCTCAGTGTGCCCTGGGGTTGAGGCTGGCACTGCACCCTCAGGGACCAAACCCCTGGCCCCAAGCAGGTGCTTCAAACCACTGAGCTATGTGGCTGGCCTGAGAACCAGATTCTTTCTATGACCCATGCCACCATGCACTTTCATAGTACCACGTTCTCTTTATTAGACTTAAGTTACTAAATCTAACATGCTCATCATGAAAGAAAGATCAGAGGCCCCCATGTGGTCTGACCTGACCTGGGGGTGAAATTCCCTCCTGTCTAGAGGACAGGGCTCTGAAAGATATAATTTAATTTGGGATAATTCATGCAGCTCTCCAGGGCTTTGATTCTAAGCTCTTTTGAAATTCAGGCAACATTTATCATGCCTTCCCTCCAAAATAACAAGAATGAGAGAAAGAATTAATGTTTCCTTAAGCCCTACTGTGTGCCCAGAAAGTGATATAAATTTCATCCTCTTCGTGGGGATTCTTAGTTCCACCTTACAAATGAGAAAGGGACCACAGAGTTGCAGCACACCTTCCTGAGGCCAGCCCTTGCAGCAGTGTCACCTTCCTAACAATGCTGCAATTAGAGATTATGTCCACCGACTTCAAGACAGGATGCTGGAACTCTAAGAAGTTGGGCCAGTAGCTTCGGGGCACGTAGCAGGGAACAGCAGACAGCCTAGTGCTGGCCTGGCCACTGTGGGCCTCCTCTCCTCAACGAGAAAGACTCAAGAATATTTGTATTTGCGTCCCATCATTCTGTAAAAGAATGGCCATCTCTCCCCTACCAGAGAGGTCATGTGCATGCACCCTAACTCTGCAGCTCCCATAACCTCCCTAGGAACGATGCTGAGGGAACCCTGGAGCTATACAGACAGCACAAATCCACCGTCAGCTATGCGGAGTGAGTCTGTGGTAATTTGACAGGATTAAGGGGATTAATACATTAATGCATTATTAGCGCTTTTATAAGAGATTTTCTAAGAGTCGAGCGCTGTGATCCCTGTGTCCTGTTATATAAACTGGCGGTAATTGCCTTAATTGGCTCATTGTTGCTGATGGGAGCAGACAGGGAACAGGCCTGATTATCTCCCAGCCTCTGGCTCAGTCCGGCCACAGCTCTAGGCCAAGCCAGGAGGCTCGAGGAAACTGAGTCTGGATGCCACCTTCCAAATGTTCTGCTTTGTGGAAAGTGAATCCTCAGTCTCTGAGCTCCAAGCAGTGGGGCACAAGTGTGGATTCCAGCCTCAGCTGCGCTGCCGCTGGCCAGCAAGCTCACCCCCTGAGCCTTCATGTCTGCGTCGGCCAGTGGGGATGGTAATTATTATATCTACCTTGTCACATTGCTGGGGAGATGCAACGTGCCACAGCTAATGGACGTGTTTTGTCAGAGGGACAGGCCTGAGCTCACGGGAGGGAGGGCTTTAATTTTGTCGGATGAACTGAGTGGGCGGTTTTGCCTTTGGATGTTTCTCTGTTGGAAGAGAGGAATAGCAGCCCCTGGAGGGAGAGTGGGTGTGTGGTGGACTTTGGAGATATATCCCTGGGCTCAGGACAGCCAGGCCAGCTGGGGGCAGTGGACTGTGAAAGAAGCCAGCATGCTCTAGCAGGGACGCCCAGGCACTGCAGCTTCCCTCCTGCGGGCTGAGTGGCAGGTCACACAGGAAGTCGCCCAGCAACTGTGAATTCCGGTTCCTTGGAGTTTAATTTGCTTTGCTAATTAAGTGCCTGGCTTGGACCCCCTACTGGTGGTGTGAGTCTGCAACTTCGTGGGCGCGAATAATAATAGAATCCTAGAATCGCAGCTTCAGAAAGGTCCTGCAAAAATCTTTCCATAGAAACAAACAAATCAAATGCCTTTCTCTTTCCTCTCTACAAATCTAGCCTGGGTTGCAGGAAGGATGATGCCAGTGCGGTCCTCTTTCTGAATGCAGAAAGGAATGGTCTTGAGGGTTCAACTTCTGGGGTATCACTCTGACTCAGACCTCAAGGGAGAAGTCACAAGAAGCAAGAGCGGCAAAGAGACAAGGTCAGAGGCTGATGCAACAATTGAGTGAGACTCTGGGAAGACTTAGTGTGGCAGGAATCTTATCCAGGAAGATAAGAGAATAATGTTTTTTGATCATGAAGAGATTAGAATCACTTAAACTTGCTGGCCATTCAGGAAACATGAAGAACAGAAATAAGTTGTAGGAAAAACTTACAGTACCCCTCATTCTGGCCACCACATCAGATTGTCACTCTTGTGGCTGCTGACAGGGTCACGTGACTAGGGATGGACCTTGTGTGGGAAGTGAAAGTGCCATGTATCTCTTCTGGACTAAATAGTTAGTGTGAGACTCTTCTTTTCCTTTTGCCCCAGTAAATGACAAAGCTTGCGGTTGTGATTCTCCCACTGGTCCAGGACCCTGAGTACTTACATGGCCCCTGTGACAATCTGCAATGGACATGTCACATGAACAAGAAATTAACCTTCATTGTTTTAAGTCTCCAAGAATTTGGCATTATTTCTTCTCAGAACACAACTTAATTCTACCCCCCAAAATGTCAACTTTATGGTCAGGGACCAACAAACACCATCAGGATAACAATGTCCATGTAAAATCATAATCCTCTCCAAGCTAAGGGTGCCTTTGCTTCAAGGCAAAGCCTTTGCTCTGCCTCCAAACATAAAAGGCAATGAAGACTTTGCTGACAGAATTTTGCCTGGAATTTTTCTGTAGCTAATTTTTGCTTCTGGGTCCAGATGCTGCGAGAGAAGAACCCTGTGTGTGTTTTACATACATTAGTCACAGCATACCCAGCCCTGGATGGTGGCCATTGAAACTAGCCTCACATTTTAGCACTTGCATCTGGACCAGGCAGATAGAAACCTAGCCATAATGAGTTTGCCCTTTGTCCATGACATTTGTGCTTTGCAGTGTGTGTATGGGGGAGGGGGGTCGTGTTTAAAGTCCTGAAGTCTGTTTGCTTTCAGCACAGTAACTGTGATGAGGTCTGAGAATCTGACTAGGATTTAAACTTAGCTTCTCAACAAAGCCCAGAAGAGAAGTCAGGGATGAATCGGTTGCATTTTAGAATCTTTTGCTTTTATTCATCTAAGTATGCATTTTTCTCTTTCCACTGATAAATTACTCTGTTGGAAATGAAGGTAGAACTCTTGGGACAAACATTAATGCCTTTGTTGGAAAAGAACCTACTAATACCTAAGCTCTCCTTTCCCAGACTGAGGCTCTGAGTTACTTGCTTCGTATACTAACTCTTCCATCCTCACATTAGTTTTTAAGAGTATTCTTATGAATTCTGTTTTGCATAGCTCAGACTCATAATGATCCTCCTGTCTCAGCCTCCCCAGACCTGGGATTACAGGCTTGTGCCATTACATCCAGTTTCAGTGGGTAGCTTGTGCAGGGCTGGCATGGCATGTGGGACCAGGGATCGAGCCCAGGTCCTTGTGCCTGCCAGGCAGGAGCTTAGACCACCAAGCTACCTCCCTGGCCCTAAATGTTATATATACATTTTAAATGCCATTACTAAGCTATGGATTCAAGTTCGCCAGCCTATGAACTTGAATGGGCTTTTCCCCCATTCTACCCTGCCTTGGGATCCACAGTAAAAGTTATATCCTGATGACATATGTATGGCATTGTGAAAAAAGATAGATGACTTCTGTGATCAGACCTGTATCTAAATCCTAGGACCCTATTTGGGACCAATGTAAAGTAGATATGGCCCTTCTGAAGACAGCTGGAGCACCCTTCTGAATCTCTGCTGCCTCAAATAGAAGAGGGGCTACAGGAGTAGAAAGTGAGGGCCATTGCATGGACAGGCAAGTGGTCAAGTTAATTTCATATCAGAGCAAGGGCTAGTATGGATATAAACCAGGATGCTGTGATGGAAATAGAGTGGAAAATGGTAGGAAATTTGGGTTAACTGTTTTTGACTATAAAACTAGAGATTCTCTTGCTGAGGAGAGAGATCTGAAATACGATTCCATTAGCAAGAAAAAGACTTGTAAGATCTAGATTTGGAAAAATCCAAGAAGAGGATAGCAAGCATACAGGCCCTGACTTGGAACATGCCTAGTCTGCTTGAGGAGCAGAATAAAAGACCATTGGACAACTTGATTTAGCATTCCATAATGTGTTCATATTTCAAAATAAGGTATGACATTCCATACATACATATAATTTTCATTTTAAAGTTGAAAAATGTTTTAAATAAAGACTAGCAGTGGGAGGAAATGACAACAGTAAAGGTTTGGGGGGTGGTAAGCCAGAAAGGAAATCAAAAAAGACTACAGTCAGTCTTTGAGTTGCGGTACGGAGATGCTGAGTGAGGGAGTGTCTCTTTGCTCTTGAATTTTGGTCATTCAAAAATCTCAAGTGTAGGGCCTTATATTTGTGAGCTTTCCATAACAATGACAAAATACCTGAGATGAATAACTTAAAGAAAGATTTAATTGGGCTAATGGCTTCAGAGACTTTAGTGAAGGGTTACTTTGCCCCCATAGTTTCTGGGCCTGTGGTGAGTCAGAATATCATCACAAAAGGGCATAGTGAAGGACAACTGCTCAGTTCACAGAACTCAGGAATTGGAGAAACAAATGTCAAGATATAGTCCCCAAGAGCACGGTCCATGAGGACCTACTTCTTCCAGCTGGGTCTCATACTTTAAAGTTTATTGTAACTCACAACAGTACCATCAAATTACGAACTCATCACTGGGTTAATCCAGGGATGAGGTCAGATCCCTTATAATCCAATCATTCCACCTCTGAACACTGCTGCATTGGAGACAAGGTCATCAACTCATAAGCCATGTCGGGGACATTTTAGGTCCAAGCATAACACCAAAGAAATGCAAATAAGAATTACAATACCTTAACAAGTAGATCTGGAAATATATAAGAAGCTTCTGGCTAATGCTGTATGTTTTAAGGTGATGCTAGATGCTATAACAAATAAATTGTTTCTGCTCATGAAGTTGCTCATTGCAAGTGTGTCTATCTGTCAGGTAGCTGTCTTTATTATTCAGTGACCTGGGTTCCTTCCACCTTGTGGCTCTGCCATCGCCAAGGGTCTCAGAGTCCTCTGCATCTTGTTCCTAAAAGCATGCATGTGTGTAGAAGTCCTCTTCTTAAACATCCTCATCTAGACATACCACATGTTGCTTTAACTCACCATTTCATACCAATGGTGAGAGCTAGTTACATGTTACCACCTACATGCAAGGCATTCTGGGAAATGTGGTCCATAATTGGGCAGCCATTTCTCAAAAACAACCCTGCACTGAGGAAGGAAAGCAAACATTCTGACAAACATAATGTATAAATACCAAAGGAAGAACATTTACCATGCTTTGTGAGTGCTGCCATGGAGGTCTGAAGTTGGACCACAGTGAGGACTCACCCAAGCATTTCTCACACTGATGCCTGGAACCCTGGACAGGAACACCCATGCTAAAGCTGATTTGGGTTTAAGAAAGAACCTGGTCTGTATGACCTGAATAATCCAATGCTTTTCTTCAAACTCTTGCAATGTCTGAGCTTTAGTCTCCTCATCTGAAAAAAACAAAAATCAACACTTGAACTTCAAGAGTTCTTTTCACTTATGAAAGTTCATGATTCCATGGTACAGAGGATTTTCCTGGCCCTGCTGCTTACAGCATCACTTGGGGCCTAAGGCTGACTTTGTAGCTTCAACTTCATAAAAGCCATGTGGTTCAGGATCAGAGGAGAAGGGGTTGCCTGGTATCCTTCATGTTTCCATCTCTGGTGACCTCACCATTGCCTCTCCCAGATGGCTCTTCCATGAATTATGGTCAAAAATTTATAAACCTTTTCCTCTCTTTCATTGAATAGAGTTTGGAGCAGTCTGTTTCTAGAGCTTTCCTGGGGACAGTAAGAGCAAGAGAGGGAAATGGATGAACAACCAGAGAGATAAGCAGACATTCAAGCAAGAAGCAAAAGGTAAGGAAAGAAAGAGCAAACCAGGAGGAAGCTCAAGATGGAAACCAGAAGGGAGGAGCAGGAAGAGTGGAAGGATGGGCAGGACCAGGCCAGAGAAGGGGTGCAGTGAGGATGGACAGACACACAGACTGCTCCTCTAGGGCACGGAAAGGAGCTTCCTGTGCCCAGCGGTGGGAGAGAGACTTAGAGGTACCAACTGAGAGAAGGGCTTAGGAGACAGATGGCAGCAAGTTCCAGGGAGACCTAATTCCAGTCAAGCCCATTGAAATGGATGTTGGGAGTTCTGGAGGCAGCAAAGCGTGGGACTGGGAGCGAGGTGAGGGCACAGCAGAACAGGTTGGATGAGCTTCTGCCAGGCCAGGGCTGGTGGCTGATGAGTTTGCAGCAGCGTGGCCTCAGCAGGACAGAGCCCTCCGCCTGCCCTCCTGCTGCAATTGGACTCACCTGACAGTGGAATGAGTAATGAGTTCATTAAACCTCCACTACCAGCTCCTGAAAAGAAGATGAATGTGGCAGAGAAAGGCAAGGAGCATGCTTGGATGTGTGTGCGGCTCCCACAGCAGCCCTGGAATCCTGCTTAAAGTGACCGCTCCACTAGACACTTCCCATGGCTGACTGTCACCCGGGGTCAAGTCAAAACCTTGGGCTTAGCATTTAAGGCCTTTAATAAGTGATCCCTGCCAACATCTTAGGCTTCAGTTTATTATTCCTGAGTGATTAACCCTGCCAACCTGCTGCAGCTTCCCACACAAACGGCAATTTTGTGAGGCTGTGTCATTCCCCAGGAGGTCTCTTCCACCTGGCATGTCCTTCCACTCCTGGCAGGTGGGTCCAGGTGATGAAGCCCTCTCCTGAACCTCGCTCCAATGCTGAATCCTCTGCCAGGTTTCCCATAGACATCAAAGCCAACCATGCCTCTTCCGACACTTGTGTACCCAGACATCCTGTTACAGATTTGGTAGGCATGCATGTCCACTTGCAATGTGAGTATCCCAAGAGGACAACTCCTTTGCATCTCATTCCTCCCTGCTCCTGAGAGACTCACACAACACAAGGAGGTCAAGGGCAGGATTCAAGAACTGGGAAGCCATGAACTAAAATTGAGCTATAGCGCATCCCAGGGGAGGGGACTCTGAACACATCCCTGAGCGCTGTTTTCAAGAAATATGAAGCTGAGGAGAAAACACCTCCTTCTAGCACTGCTTTAATGGAGTAAGGGAGCTGATGTTGCTTGGAGGAATTTTTCTTTCCAAGCTGTGTTCAAAGTAGGTAGACGATTTCTGAGGACACAAGAGGGTCTTCTGTTTCAGACTAGTGCACATTGGTGCCACATCTGTTCTACCCTCAGCTGCTGTGCAAGCCACCTTGGACAAGTGGCTTCTCTCTCCCAGCTTCAGTGTGCCCCTCCATTACTCCCACCCCCATGACATAAGGTCATGAGAAGGGGAAAGTGCAGGTTTGCAAACCGAAGTGCCTGACAGCAACTCAAATGAGAAAGCTGCTCAGCATGCTGCCTTGTGCCTACGACATACCCAGGGGGAGAGTTAGTGCTGTAGACTCTGGCTTAAAGAATAGCTGGGTGTGAGTACATACACAGGATGACCAAGGTGATTGCGCTAAGAATTTCCATAGGTTTTTGAAAACAGAGGTTAATGTGTAGAATTTTCACTTTGACTAGCTCTGTACTCTGATATCTGCATCTAGGCAACTACATTGAGAACAGCAGTGTGTGATAGAAAAGCCACGCTTGAATGCCTGTCATCTTGATCTTCTAGATGTGTACTGTTTCTAATGTCATGTCAATTATTACTATACTCTCTTTAAAATCAATTTTACAAAAAGGTAAGAGAAGACAAAAAAGAGACAATAACAAAAATTTAAGCTTTCTTGAAAGCAAGTGGTAATATTCAATCATATATTCACTCTTACATACCTATGTCTGTTAATCTGAGCAACAGATTTGATAATGGAAATAGATAATACATCAACCATTGTTAATAACTACTCTTATTTTGAAAAATCTGTAACATATGTATTGTTTTCTGATACCCTGTTTCCATCTTGGTTTCTGATTTTTGTTCCTGCTTTTGTTTTTACTCCTCAAAATAAAATAAAATTAATTTTTTAAGAAAAGATAGCTGGAGCTGGAATAAATGTCACAGCAAAATCGGAGATCTTTGAATCACCTCCTTCTGGCCCCGTTTGGCACTTCATAGATGGCACTTATATACCTTCAGGATCTCGAAGCTCACTCTCTCTCCCAAGCCTGGCTGACTGTCGTTTAGAGTCCTCCAGGCATGGGGGCATATGTCTGCGCTCCCAGCACTGGGGAGGCTGACACAGGAGGGTCACTATGAGCCTGAGCTGCATAGTGAGACCCTGTGCCAAATAAATAAATCTGTTTAAAGCCCAGACTCCTGTAACTCCTACCCACTGGCTTCCACAAATGCTGTGATCTCTCTCTCTCTCTCTCTCTCTCTCTCTCTCTCTCTCTCTCTCTCTCTCTCTCTCTCTCCTTCCTATGTGTTATTATCATTGTTATAGGTTTTGCATTTTGTATCACACAAAAAAAAATCAAACTCATTTTTTTTCCAGCTGTGCGATTTTCCCATCATTTTGCATGCTGTTAGCAGACCCTTCTGGCGTCTTTCAAGTTTATTTATAATTCCAAATACATGAAAGGAGGGAGAAAAACTAATGTATATAGAGTCACCTATCTTTTTTTTCTTTTTTTAACCTCTAGGACACTCCTCATGCTTCTACCCAGGTACACATCTTTTCGTTTTTATAACCTCCCTCCCACCCAAAGGCAGGGATACAATGGGAACCAGTCAGAACCCCGCGGTGGGAGGCTAAGTTTTGATCATAGCACTGCTTACCACTACCTGAGAGATCTTGAGCAAACCTCCCACCCTCTCTAAACCCAAAGGAACATTGTGGGCATTGCAAGTGATTAAATATTTGGAGTGCTTAAGTCACTATCTGACCCACAGTAGGTGCTCATTGAATAGCATGGTTTAAAGAAAGATCTATCCTGGGCTCATTTCAGGAGGCTCTTGCAATAGGTGAAGCCGAGCCAAGAGATACCTGCTCCCTGTAGACAAAAGGCCTGGGACCGCCTTCTCCAGGTTGCTGAGTGGGAAATATTCAACCACTCCTTAGTTGGACCAACATGTAGGAGAGACGGACAACCAACCCAGTACTGTAAAACAAATGAGGCACGGGGCAGCAGTGCACACCACGGGGTGCCCGTGACGGCAACTCTATCTGAGCTTGAACCCTTGCCCTGTGTGTTAGACTGGGTTGTTCAGAGAAACAGAATCAAAAGGATTTGTAAGTGGTCCCTCACCTCACAATGCTTAACATAAGCTTTCAAATATATGATGGTGTGAACACACATTCATAGAGCCATTCGGTATTTTGTATTCAGCGCAAGCTTTAGTAAATTACATGAGATTTTCAATTCTTTACTGTAAAATGGGCCCTGTGTTAGATTACTCTGCCCAGTGTAGGCTAATGTAAGTTTTCCTAGGCTAGGCCAAGCTATAATATTCCATAGGTGTACTAAATGCATTTCAACCCAGTGATATTTTGAATTTATGATGGATTTGTCAGGAGTAACTGTACCATAGGTTGAGGGAATTATATTATCTTATAGGCTATTACATTATATCATGTATCTTGTACATTATATTCTATTCCTACATATACATGCTTAGAGATATATGGGTGATGTTCAGTGGGAATTTGCTCCTGCAATTATGGAAGGCAAGCAGTCCCACAGTATGTTATCTGCACTCTGGAGATCTCAGGAAGCTAGTGGTATGAATACACCTGACTTCAAAGGCTTTAGCAATGGGGCCGCTTCTGTGAGTCCCAGGATCTGAAGGCCTGAGAATTTGTAGCTCTGAGGTGGGGAGGCACGAGCAGGTCCCAACTCTAGAAGAGCAGATGGTCCCTTCTATCACTTTTGTGTGCTACCTGAGCCCACACTGGGGCAGGGGGCAAATGCTTGACCCAGTCTACAAATTCAAACATACTGATCTCTTTTGGAACAACCCCCCCAGCCCCATGCAAAATTAAGCATGACACCCTGTGACCTTAACCAAGCCATTCTGCTTCCCTACCTTGGTTTTCTCATCTGTGGAAGTAAGACATAGCAGGAATACCCGTGTCCTAGAGTCATGGTGAGGGTTCCTGAGTAACTTACACAGCATATGACTCAGAGTGAATGCTCACTGCCTCTGGCCATCTCCCTCCCCTAATTCCACATATAAAGCGTGTGAGTCCATCCACACAATTGTTAATGATCATTAATATGGTGGGTAAATACAGTCCTTAGGCAAGAGGAAAACCATAGTCAGAAATGCTGGGTTTAGGGCTGGACTCCCCTATATCCTGGAGGGGGAACCTCCGGCAAGTTCCTTAATTCAAGGGACTATGCCTCAGTTTCCATGCCTATGAAACAGCAGTCATTCCTAACTCCTATGATGGTTGGGAGGATTAAATGAATCCTTGCGTATCAAAGCATGAAGTCTAGCACCAAGCAATACGCAATAAACACCAGTTATCTATCTTCAATCATAGCAGTTTTATACCTGGTGTGTGTTGATTACAATGGAAAGATCTGATCTCAAATTCCAGCTTTGTCTTTCTTAGTCACCATAAAATGTACAAATCCCTTCCACACTGAACATCACTTTCCTCAGCAGTAAACGGAGAAAAAACTCCTACAATGCAACAACTTTATGAGAGTCAGAGACAATGTACAGTAATGCTTAGCATGTGAAAAGCTACGGATACACAGAAAGCTGCATGATTTCTAAAAATCAAAGGTGCATCTGCATGATGTCAAGAAGGCCACCTCAGGGCTCAGGATCTTTCTGTGCTCCCTAGTAACATAGGGATGTTCTGTGTCCTGCCAGAATGACAGTGCAGAGAGAAAGTCACCCAGAGAGGCCCAGGGAAGACTCTGGCAGACCACCCTCCTCTCCTGTCAGTTGGGTATAGATGGTAGAGGCAGTAGGCCTTAATTAGCTTTCACACTTCCAGGGTCCAAGTTCAGAAAACACTGTTCCCAGTGCCCGAAGGAGAGCGATGCACTTGTATATGAAGGTTGTTAACCTGGGCAATAGCCCCCAAGGTCTATGAAGTCTGCACTGTGTGTGTGTGTGTGTGTGTGTGTGTGTGTGCGTGTGTGTGTGTGTGTGTGTCCCACTGAGTTAAATTTACACCAGCTCTCCAGGCAGGCAGCAACCCCCAACCCTGCTTTATAAATCTCCCCTGGAAGCTGAGCTGGCCTGGCCACCCAGCTGCCCATGAAAAGTGGACACTCACAGCATAGAGGAAGAATCAATCTGTCCTGGTTCCGAGTTTCAATCTAAGAGGCATTTAGGGACCCAAAGGAAGGGAGAAAACCCTGCAGTGTGGGTTTAGGCCCCTGAAAGGAACCTCCTCTCCTTTTTCCCAGTGTCACAGACTCCTCTGTCCCTTGTCCACAGCATAATCCTTCCATACCCTGGCTGAGAATGCCCTCACCCTCCCTCTCCTCTGTTAAGTCCACCCCATACCCTTTACCCACTTGACATTCCAGAAATGTTTCTATATTAGCAACTATCAGATGATTTATTTTGAATTTTTCATATGTATCATCTTTCTTTCTTCTTACATTTATGTCATAGGTAGGTTTATCTTATAAAAAGATAATTGGGGCTACTGTGTACCTGGATGGTTGGTGGCAATTGAATTTAATGGATCTCTCTCTCTGTCTTTCTTTCTTCTGCAAACACACACACACACACACACACACACACACACACACACCCTACAGACCTCATAGACTTCAGGGGCCCAGGCTAACGACCTTCACATACAATGAAGAGGACCAGGTTTCCCCAGCGATCATCTTGGCCCAAGTTGGCAAGGATGGTCTCACACCTATACAAAATAGATAGAAAGAAGCTTTCTATCTGCTACACTGTACCTGCTCCCTTTGCACTACAACCCCTTTCTTTTTGATATCTCCAAAAAAGAGGTGTTATATCTGTTATCTGATGCCCAAGGAAGAGTTACTCCCTAAGAGTTGGGTGAATGTAAGCATGCTGATGAAAGTGTCGCATCCTCTCCAGCACCCACCCACCCTGAAGGACTCCAGTGAGGGGCTGGACATCTCACTTGTAGCAGTCAGTGTTATCTTCCTTCTCCCAGAGAAAGGATCCTCTCTCACTGGGGTCATAAGGCTGGGACCAGGAGACATTGTTCCGACTCCCTGAAATCTCTTGTCCTGTAGGTCACATACACTACCCAACACAAGCCACCTACAGCTCTTCCAGCTTGGCTCCATTAGAACCTCTGCATGCTCTTGCTGCACAAGTAGCAGAGACCAGAAGACTCCAGTATCACCGGGTTCTCTTCTTAAGTTCCCTGCGGCCCTGCACTCCCTTGCTGCCCTGCCTTGCAATGGTACCACGGGATCACTGCCCATTAATGCAACACAAACAGAAGAAACGGTTTTTCTCACCCTCTGAAACAGGCTATTTAGTGATTTAATAAACCCTGACATAAAAAATAATAATAGAGGGCTGTGGGGTATAACTCAGTGCCAAAGCCCTGAGTTAAATCCCCAGTCACGCACGCACGCACGCACGCACACTGGCCATGTCTTCACCGTTGTCTGCTTTCCTGGGTGAATGGAGAGAAGACCACAGAGCAAGAGAGAAGCAGAATGCGGCGCCAGAGTGGCCGCGCACACAAGAGCGGCTCTCATCCCAGTCTGCACTGAGCCGTGAAGGAGAAATAAGCTATGACTCAGTGGCAAGCTACTGAGACGTTGGAATTCTTCGATAAAATGTGCACACACAACAATCTGCGTTGCTCTGATCATTCCTACAAGCATGGGAGGACAACTGCGTGAGAGTTTCTCAGTAGATACAAAGCCAGTAAAGAACTTTGAGGAATGATTTTTAAAAGGAACAAAAGTGGAGCCGGGGAGATGGCTCAGCAGAAAATAAGCGCTTCCCTGGCAAGTGCAAGGGTCTGAATTCAATCCCCGGTTCTGCAAAAATAAATAAATAGATAAATGAATGAATGAATGGATGGATGGATGAATGAATGAATGAATGAATGAATGAATGAATGAATGAATGAATGAATGAATGAATGAATGAATGAATGAATCAAAAGAAAAGCCAATAGCTTAACGTTGTAAGTCCCTAATACTGAGCACAACCTATACCGGGAAGCCAGCGCTTCAATAGCTTTCACACTCCATCAACCCTGGAAGCCACACCCCCCACTGTACAGATGAGAAAATAGCTCCCCAGTTCTACAGCTGACCCATACTAGCTTGCTTGTAAATTGGAGCTCTTCTCACTAAGCCACGTCATCTGTGAAGATTTTTTTTTTCCATTTGGCGGAACCGGGGATTAAACTCAGGCCCTTGCACTTGCCAGGGAAGCACTTCTTCTACTGAGCCATGTCCCCAGCCCCCCTGTGAAGATATTTTTAGCCCAATGTACATTCACTTAGTGTTACCGTTTCCATCTAGTTGTCCCCCCAAAAGCCTCATGACAGTTATGGGGCAGATGCAGCTGGGGGCAGTGGGAGGACCAAGGAGTGGCTTGAGAGGTGGGGCCAGAGGACCAGTGCAGCGCCTGAGGGGCGGGGCCAGAGAGGTGTGAACCATTAAAGAGGCTAGCCTGTCCTTTCTCAGAAATGTAAAGAGGGTCATCCTAGACACTGCAGCGCCCCAGCCTCTCCTCCAGTAACTGTGAGCTAAATAAATCTTTTCATCCCTCATTAGGAGTGTTGGGTATTTGTCCCAGCAATGAGATAAGAGTAACTGAGAAATTTAGTATTTATAATCTATTTGATGGTGACTATATGTTATTTTTACAATAGTAAAATAGCATTCTTACACAGAAAAGAAAAAAATGAAAACAAAACTTAATCTGACCACAAAAGCAGGACCAGTATCTAAAAGCCTAGGCTCCTTGGGGCTTGTTCTTTGATGTCAATCTTTGGAAGCAAAAGCTCTCTTGGACAGTAAGTGACCATCCAGCTGAGGGAAAATGATGGGAGCCAGTATTTCAATTTCTGGTCGTTCTACAAAAAATGGTGACTTCACGTGAGTCTTTGTAATTGCCAATTGTGAAGAGCGTGTTCCTGAGTGCTAATTCCCATCACCTGCTAATCAGGTTGGGTTTGGATAACCAAGTTAGGTCTCTTATGTTTCCTGCAAGGAGTCCTCTTTTCTGCTACCCACCACCTCCCCCTCCCTGCCCCCCACCAGCCCCTCTGTTTCTCCTCTGCATCTGTTTATGTCTTCCTGGTTTTCAATTTCTTAATGATGTTTTAACGAGATGCCAGTTACACATGCAAATTGGAAAGAGGCGACATTGAGAGATTGCTACCTGGTGGTAAATTTATTAAAATCAAGGCAGTTTTAATAACTTCCTTGCATATGCATCCGCCTCCATGTCTGTGATATTAGTTCGGGAGTTTTTTTTAACCTTCTTATTAGAACAAGTGTGTTAAAGAAGTATAAGGTAAAGTCACGAAAAGGAAATTTAATTCTTTCTTAAGTGTTAATCTTGTTCCCCAAAATAGATTATACAGTTGTAAACTACTTTTTTGGACCTCTTCCAAGTTGATCCTCCTGTTTCTTTCAGCCATCTCCTTCACCTTCATCATCGTTGCCATTGTCTGTAGAGCTGCCGTTTATTAAGCATCTGCATCAGGCAGGGTATTACTAAAGAAACAGATATAACACAAGACATATGAATGTATAAGACACTGTAAGACCAGCTGAGGCTGGTGACCAAATGTTGTAGTCTGGGTTTGCAGGGGGGATAATTTAATACAGGACACATAATTTATAGAATTATTTTATGATAGTCACCCAAAGAGTTGTATACAAAGAAAGGGCAAGAACTCTGTCCACACACTGAAGACCAAAGACTCCAGCTGAGGGCCTGGATCCTATAGTACTGTCTTGCATGAGTCTGGCTAAAAATCTAGAGCTTACAACCATGCCCCTCACAAGTCCAGCTTGTGAGGCCAAGAGCCCATGACAATGTCTCATGCAAGCCTACTTCAGTGATCTGCACTGGGAAGGCCCAAAGCTCAGTGCTGGAAGCTAGAAAGCCCATGCCAATGACATGAAGGATCTGTGCTAGGAGGCTGAGGGATCTGAACTGGAGCCAGGAAGTGACACTCAACGCAGCATCTACAGCTTCCCTGAAAGGTATCTCAGCTGTCCTCAGCAATAGTGAGATCCTGAGCCCCTCTGATGATGAAAATGGCTGAGCTTCCATCAGGAAAGCCAACACGATAACTTCTCCAGGAAACTGAGCCATGCACCACCTTCCCCTCCAAAGTCAGGAAGCAATATTCAAATGAGGATCAGAGCTCCCCAAAATGAACTGCAGCCAAGCTCAGAGACAAGATCCCAAGCTCCTTCAATGATGAGAGCATTGAGTTCATTAGGAAAGCCAGCATGACAAGATCCACAGGAGAACCAAGAACATCACAATAACCAACAGCTTCAGGAAAAAACAACTCCCAACAGCTTCCATCAGCTTCATGTCTTCTTCTCCTTCTCCTTCCCCTTCTTCCTTCTCCTTCTCCTGCTCCTCCTTCTCCCTCATTCTTTTCAATTTGTTGGTAATAATCTTTAGATGGAACTCCCTAGCCCAGTACCACACTGCTCAATTCAGCTGGGTGTTACAAGGTGACAATCAATTGTCAATCCACTACACCAAAAGTTTCAGTTTAGCTTATTTAAATACAAAGTCTGGAATTCACTGTTGTGTCCAACTAGGAGGCCAATGACTCTATAATGGAAAAGTCTGCACTGGAAGCCAGGAGATGATGTCCAAAGATCAGAGCTTCTCCAAAGAACAGGAGCCAGCCTGTCCTTTCTCACTTCCCCTTTATGCCATCTAGCCTACAAGCCTGTCTTGGGTGGTCCTCTATACCCTAGGGGTAGAATTGCTGGGCAGATTTAGCTAAGCTTCTAAACTTCTCAAGTTGACACAATCAATCAGCCAGGACAGCAACTAACTCAACATCTCACAGCTACAGAATTACAGAAACAGATTCCAAATTGAGATCTAAGGATCTATGGTTCTACTCCTTTCCTCTTAAAAATTTCATTTGCTTTTGTTGATCCCACACCCTTCTGTTTTCCTCTTAGCTCTTGTCCACATTTTTGCTTCTTCCTGCAAAGGCTGCTTTTTTCTCTTCTTATTCTCATTCCTCTTCATACTACCCTGTACCTTCTTCTTTTAAAATACTGCCCTTTCTCACCATGGCCACCCTCACTGATTACTGTGATTCCTACAGCTATCATTCATTGGCAGCTTCTATAGCGACCTTTCCTGAGCTTTGGATGTCCCACATTCAGTGATCCACCAGACATCTCCACTGGATAACACACAAGAACCTCATAAATCCAAGCAAAGTCCATCAACTTCTCCCCAGATCTTCTCCTATTATGGATTTTCCACCTAAATAATAATACAAATCAGAGATTCCTGCTTTCCTTACTCCTAACAGGTGTTAATCAATAAAGGAAGCTTAAAAGGCAAACTTCAAAAATTTTTTTGCCCACCAATTCCCACCCTGGGACACAAGGAGTTTTATGACACCATGTTCCTTCCTCTCCTTCCCTTTGAGAACCAAAGCCCTCCAGAGACAAATTCTTCCATATTGCTGAAAGTAGAGAGGTCTTCCTAATCCCATAGCTCAATATTAAGAAACACTCTTGCCTGAAATGCAAGCCACGTGCTCCAGTCTTAGTGATAACAGTAATAAAAATAGTTTTCTTCTTTCTATATTGCTTACCTTTTGCTTTATTTCCCAATTGGTTCAAAACTTGGGCGAGAGGAAGGTGCCACTAATTGAACCTATTTAAGCCTCCAACAGCCAACAGTCACCCCAGGTCTTGCCTCTCCTCCTCTCAAATGCACCAGGAGTACCACTGAACTGAACTTGGGAATGTCTTCAAGTTTCCCTTCACGTTAATTATCCATTTCTGGTCTGGCATCTTTCACCTGGATTATTGAGACAGCATCCCTGTGGCCTCTCCACCTCTGTCTTATCTTTCTCCCTTCTCAATCTCTGCCCCTGCACTTCCTAGATCATCCTGAAGTAGGGCTCTGGGCCTGGCTGTGCATTTGCTAAGATGAAGCTCCAACTCACAAAGTGGCTTAAAGAACACAAGAGAACAGCTGGGACCATGTGGCTTCTGATAGCAAGGATGGAGCTCTTTGCTTAACATACTTGTGACCTCACAAAGAACAAAACTTTATCTCCAGAAACCTAGAACAATATCCAGCACACATTAGTCTGTCCATAAAACTTTGTTAAGTAGATAATTGTCTCCTTTAAAAACATAGTGAATTCAGTCTAAAGTCCTAGAGTGAAATCTCAGGTTTGCCCACTATTATCTTTATTGTAGCAGAACATTTTCTCCTCTAGTGACCTCTGTTCTCGCCTGCAGAATGTCATCTGCCTGTCAAGGTCATGATGAAGACAACAGCATGTGAAAGACTTTTGATAAAAGAATCTTGCACAACATGAGCCTTAGGACTCTGTCTCCACTCCTGAGGTATTCGGAGCCAAGGCACATTTGTCACTGAAGCACTTGATTTGGAAATTCTAATCTCAGCTTAAACATCAAAACTCATGTTCCTAAAGAACTTAATTTATTTTTTTAAGTTATCATCTCTAATTTGAATCATGGGAGAAGCATAAAGAGAATCAATTTTTATATGAAAATTATCTTTGAAACTGCCGCAGCTTTGGTCTCCGTCAGGAGTCTAATGATTGCAATCCGACCACCGTTTGTGCGCTTGATTTCATACTGCTGTGTGTACAGGCTGCATATATTTGATTTTTATGGTATGTTTTTATGTTTGCAAACAGCATTCTTTAACCTAAAATGTCTCTCAGTTTAAATGCCAGCCATTAAGTAATACACAAGATGGCCAATCAATTTTTTTTTCAGACATACGATCAATTCTTGGTTTTGTGTGGACACCAAGAGCAGGCAGAGAAAAATTAAAAAGGGAAGGAGAATCAGACCTCAGAGTGGTGCCATAAAGAATATATTCAGTGTAGCCCCTTCGTGTCATAGATGAGAAACAGAGGCTCAGAAATGGGAAGGGGATTTTCCAAGATCACACAGCTAATGAGAGAGGCAGAGCCTATATGAAAATTTAGGCCAGGACTCCACCTTCTCCCTTCATCCCTGACTGTAATTTTCCCTTGTTGTAAGCAGGAATATAAATCAATCTCTAGCTCATTTTAGAAAAGAAAGCCTGTTTTTTGGTACGTACAGAAAGACCATAGCACTTACCACCAACTAAGAGGCGGAACCAACAAGGTTTTGAAGCAGGCAGCCACTGGCTGTGTATCCAGACATCCACAGGGCCACATCACTGATTTATTTTAGAGACCTGATAGACAACTGATATATCCATATTTGAGTACAGAGCATAATCTCTCTCTCTCTCTCTTACACACACACACACACACACACACACACACACACACACGCCAAGAAAAACCACAGAACCAATCTTTTCTTGACCTGGTTTTGGATCACTTTTGCCTTTGCTTTCTATCCTTATAAGGAAGCACAGGTTTTAGAGTCAAATAGACTCAGCTCTTGTACCTTGGCAAAAGAGCTGCATGTCTCTGAGCCTCCAGAACTTTACCCCTAAAATAAGATTAATAATGGCCAGCCTGATAGCCCAGTGGACTAAAGTGCCTGCTTTGGCAGAGCTCAGCATCCAGAGTTCAATCCCCAGAGTGCCATGCAGCCCCCACCCACCGGGCCTACTGAGACCCTATTGAGACTGGGCATGGTGCTGACAACCTGCTATCCCAGCACTTGGGAAGATGAACATAAGAGAATCACCATGAGTCCTATTTATGTAGTGAGACTCTTATAGACCCTGTCCTAAATACAGGAAATTAATTAATTAATAAATATAAAATAGGATTAATAATTTTTGCAAGGGGATTTTATAAATGTAAGAGAGAATCCTTCAGCAAGCATCTCAGCATTAAGACTCAGTGAATAGCCACCTTTGGGGGTTGAATCCCCCTCCTCCATCTAGGAAATTTGGAAAAGAAATTGTCTCGTGCTTTGCAAAGGATGGTGCCACAAAGCAAGTAAATGGTGGGTGGTGAGGACAATAGCTCCCGGCAAGCACTGCGCTGGCGATGAACCACGGCACCCACAGCACTCTGTAAGTGCTACCCCATCAGAATAAGGCACTTAAAATTTTTTTTAATTCCATTTATTGGTCAACTTTTCCTCACGAGAACACATCTTTAATTTAATCATGTAAATCAATGAGAAAAATCTAATTCACTTTAGAGAAATGGGCTCCAAGGCTAGCCTTATGGGAATGAATGTCTTCCTTAAAGTGTATCCACAGCAAGTGACATGTGTCTTTATCACACTTACCAAGGGATATAAATTCATCACTGGCCCATTTCAAAAAATAGAGTTGATTAAATAAATGACAGTGTTGACAATCCAAATGATCAGTCATTCTCAAACATCCAAGACACTAATTTTAATGTTAACTTTTAGCTTTTGACAATTATAGATGCCATTTGCTTCTTTAATATTTAATTTGCTGGGATATCACTATAACAGTTTTCCAAACAGATATTTATTGTTCCCTTCTTTTGATGTTTCTAATGTTTCTTCTCCAATCCATGTGGTTTGGGTTTGTAGAACACATCCTTGACAAGGAAAGTACTGACTCCCAGCCAATTCAGAGGGTTTCACTTTTCCAATGGGCAAAAGTCCTGACAGGGTAGCAGTTTCCTCCCAGGGAAGCTATGACTTACCCGGCCTATGGATCTATTGGATGGACCAGAGATGAGAAAGGTGTAGTCACCCACATACCCTGTACTGGTACCCAAGAGTGATAGAAAGGCAAATAAATAACTCACTCCATCCATAAATCTCTACCAACACCCTGCATGCAGTAACACTTTAGACATTAATGGGGATCACCGCGAGTCTTCCTTAGGCATACAAAGCTCATCTTCCACTCTGACTTCAGAGAACCATGAAAACAGATGCTTATCGTCCAGAACTACTACTGCTTTGATTATGGAAGCAAAGCAACCTCACCCTACTTGGAAAGACTGTAAGCTTCTTGGAGGAGGTGAGATCTCTGAGGAGCTAACCAGTCAGCAGAGAGTGGGAGTCTTTGTTCATTTACCAAATGCAATCTATATTAAGTAGATACCCATCATCTTTTGTACACTTGACCTCAAGGAATACAAGGAAAGTGAAACAGATGTCTCCACTGTGGTGCTAGTTTGAAGCCACATCAGGAAAATGAACCCAGTCTATGGATAATAGAAACAAAAGCTTTAGCATGAGCAACAGGGCTCACACATGTGCAGAAGAAGGGATGGAAACGGAGGCATGAAGGCACCAGCTTGAGGACAAGAAAAACAACTGAAGAAATTTCAGCCTCCAATTCTGCAACAGACAGAGAGGCTGGCATTCATAGTGTTCACTAAGTTCACCAACCAAGCTAAGACCCTACAGTGGAGACTCAGGAGACATGCACGGGGCTCCCACCTCTTAGCACCAGGAGGTAGGCGTGCCATCTAAAGCTCATGCAAGTGTCTCTCACTGGCCAACTCGAAGTCAGATCCTTACAGAGAAAGGGACTCTTGCAAACAAAGTTCCCAGAAACAGAATGGAAAGTTTCCAGAAGTGGGAATCCTGCTGAGCTGGCAACAGACAGTCCTACATGCAACCCTCAGGGAGTTCCAGTGTACAGGAAGGCTGCATTAGTCATCCACCTTAGCCACATACACCCTCGCTACAAAGAACACACGGGGGAGGTCTTGAGTCACCTTGGGGGTGTGCAAAGGTCCCAGTGGGATCTCACAAGTGAAGTCGGCTCTCTTGCTCTGTTGCAAGGAGGTTCTAAAAATGATTTCTGTCTTCCACTCCTCCTCCAACCCAGGTGGCCCTTATTCTTTTTTAACCATAGTTCAAGGAAAGATATGTTCACATCTCTCTAACAGCACCAGGAAAGGTTTATGACTCTGGGGACAAAGGGTGAATAAAGCATAAAGAAATATTCTGACCTCTAGAGTCATAAATAAAATCCCCAAGCCAAGTGTGTGAGGTGGCCTCAGGGCTTGGTCTTTAGGAGGCACCGCTGAGCTACAGGACAATCGGTGGCTTCTTGATGACCTGGTCTGGGACTCCACTCCCAGCTCCCCTAGTACAGCAGCAAATGGATGAGAAATTGTATCATTAAACTCTTTGATGTTCTCCTGTCTAATTGAACCTGTGAAATTTCCTAAGGTGCTCCAGCCTCCAAAAATTCAATTTTCCATGTAATGCATGGTGGCATGTCAATAAATCATGCTGTAAAATAAATGCGTGGATTCTTTTGTGCAGGAGCGAGTGAGGAATAAACCTTTCGTAATTGATAAATAATGTCATTGGAATCAATAGCTGGCAGAGGAGTTGGAGGAGTAAGCCTGAATCATGTATGAGCACTCGGGGTGATCAATGCCTTTGAAACAGCCAGGAGCTCGGGAGCCAAGTGTATAAATTACTGCCTTAATATTACAGCAGAACTCAAAGTTTAAAAGATGGGTCGTTGCTAAGTACCGGTGTAAAGAGAAGGAGGAGGGTATAGCGTATGGGTGGGATGAGTCCTCTATCAGGGACTCTGGAGGGCTGTGGGGTCCCCATAGGATAGGCAGCAGCAGTGTAGTGTGGGACTTGGGACAAAGACAGCATGATTCCAGAGCTGGATATTTCCCACTGGCAGGCCATGATGACAGGAAAAGATGTGATCTGCTACAAGAGACACAGGTGCTGTCTGGAAAGGAGCCTTGCTCCTTTGAGAGGCCTTGGCCTCCAGGACTGGCCCACACACAGAGGATGAAAGACAAGTTAGGTGGCAACTGTGGTCCATGCCAAACAAAAGGAAATGGTTTGGGTGGTGGAGAGGAGCACTAGCCTCAGGCAGGCTGCTCAGCCCTGCCACCTGCCACCTGTCACTCACTCTAGGTAAGTAACTTGATCTCTCTGTGCTCTGTCTTTGTGTGCGAAATGGAAGGTCATTTTTCCAATCTCATGAACTCATAAGGTTGAATTGAAATCATGTTTGTAAATGTTCACTCTGTGCCAGGCACTTTGCTTATATTCTTTTTTTAATTAATTATTTATTTATTTCAGGGCCTCACTACACAGCTCAGACTTGTAATGAGCCTCTATCTCAGCCTCCTTAGCACTAGGATAACAGTCATGCACCTTCACACCCAGTTTTGGGGGCTGGCATGGCATGCCAGGGATTCTGGGGCCAGCACAGCATGCAGTATTGAGGATCAAATGTGGGTCCTTGGGCTTGCCAGGCAGGCACTTAGACCGCTGAACTTTCTCCCCAGCCCTGCTTATATTCTTTTATTTAATCTCATCAGTAACTCCACAAGGTAGCTACTATTATTATCCCCATTTCATGGATGTAAAATGAGCTTCATAGGAAGTCAATGCCTTGCCCAGAGCACATAGCTCAAGCTGGTGCAGCCAGGATTCAAACATGAGTTAGGGTACATCTGGGAGTGTTTCCTTACCATGAGATTGTACTGTAGCACTGCTCTCAGCTTGGAACACCTTAGCGTGGGGGAGGACATTGACTGATGGGCACCACCTACAGTGCACTTTGCCTACAGTGAACATCCCATCTGGCTTACAGGCAGCTTGATGGAGAGGAGACAGTAGACAGCTCAGAGTCAAGTGTGTGGATTCGAATCCCAGCTCCCACTGTGGATGACTTTGAGGCCATCACAGCTGTTCACTAAGTCACTGTACTTGTCCCATGAGGAATATCAGAAAGACAATTCTCAGCCCTCATGGTCATTTCCAAAAGGGTGGTGCAAAGCTCAGTGCAGGAGCTGGTGGCAGAGGCCATCATTCCTAGTTGCTTTGGGAAGAACTGAGGCAAAATCATGCTCTTGGGTCTGTCCATCTCTGCAGCCCAAAGGAGAACCAGAATGCCAGCCTCCAAGGACTGAACTGAGAATTAGGTGAAATGGCCCATGCAAATCTTCTTCCTGGCCAGTGTCTGCAACCAGCTGGACCTTCAGAAAATATCAGTGTTTCCAACAGAAAATTTCAGAAGGAATCCCATCAGAGCTTCTGTGCAGCTCTAGGGGGAGCTACTAGCATCTACTCTTGCACAACTGGATACAGCAGTTAGGATACATGTCAACCAAACAGTGAACAAATTTATGTACTCATCTTAAAGCCAGATCCTGCAAAAGACCTTCCCTGGTCCTATGCTATGAGCTCTGGAGTAAAAGCCCTTTTACTGCCTGTCATTAAGGCTCCCCCTCTCCAGAAGTAAGCCTTTAGAATTTGAGTGCAAGTAATTTATTTAGAAAAAAATTCCAGAAAGCACATGTAGGGAGAAGGGGAAATTAAACAGAGTGACAAAAAGAATACACTAATGAGATGTCCCATGTGGGCTTCTGGGAACCTCTGAAAGACAGTGTCATACATGGCCCAAAGTTGTCCCCTGTGGTGGGCAAAGAAATTAGAATATTTATATATCATCTCTCTCCTGCCACTGGTTGATTCCTAGCATTGCCAGCCCATATGACATCCAGGTAAGAGCTCCAAAAGCCAGGAAAAGCCCTCAGTAGAACATCTCAGGCATTGACAATAGACAGTTGTCCTGGTAGAGGGGGGAATGAGGTCCACAGTTGGTAAAACATCCACTATACCATGTCCCCTTGCTTATCTCTAGAGCCAGAAGCTGTCCTAGTGCCTGGACTAATGCTTGCTCTATGGGATGGGTGGATGGATGGTTGGATGGATGGATGGATGGATGGATGGATGGATGGATGGATGGATGGATGGATGGATGGATGGATGGATGGATGAGAAGTAATCTCCTGGACTAGAGCTACTGTACACTGATGAAGGGAAGGTTCTTGAACTTCTGCCTCAAAATCTTAGGAGCCAAGAAACTGTTTTCCTCTGCCTAGGCTTGGCAAACCTGAGGATAACATCCTGTATCGAAGGGGACAGGTAGGTGCAGATCCAATCACTGAGCAAAAATTCTTTCTTATTGGTGTATTAGGAAAGGGAATAGCTATTCTGGAAAGCTTTCAAGGATAGGGTAGAGCTTCTCTGTCTCTATATAGCCCACCTTCTGCCTTTAACACAAGAGCCTTGAATATCAACAGCACCCAATAAACCAAGCTCCAGAAACCAAGCTGAATGGGTAGAAGAAATAGATTTCAGTTCAATAGCAGAATGACTTTTTTAGCCTTTTGTGACAAAATGGACTTATGTGTTTGTTCACTCATTTGGCAAACATTTGTTTAGGGCTCCATGTGCCAGGCTGAGCTTAATAAGGGCAGAGGAATGAAGAAAACAAAGTTGTTGACCTTGCAGTCAAGAGGAGCATCAAATACATCAAGTCATAAATAGAGCACCGCATTGCAGGGAAAGTACTAGAGGTGTATGGGGAAAGATGATGGGAGCCAGGGGATTGCTGTCAGCTTGCTTGGGAGTTGCTTGAAACAAATTTTATACATTCATGCAGTCACTTCTTTTACACACCAACCAGGTTCAGAAAGAAAGGGCCATCCTCCTTCTCTCAAAGGCCTCCTGCCTCATGAGAGGTCATCAAGAAAGCCATTCGTGGGTTAGCCCATAGTTCCATGCAAAACACCACCTGTGCAAGACTCTGGGTGATTTCCTAATGTTGCCTTTGGTAACTGACTAACCCTACCTGATCCTTCCAATCTAGATGCATTTATTTCCAGCTCCATATACCCACCATGGTCCCTGGAGCTGGAATAACTGCCCCTTCTTGTTCTACTCAATCTCAGCACCCACACCCCTGCACTTTGCACTATTCTGTGTCTCCCCTCACTTAAGAATGGATTGTAAATATCCTAGCAGAGGCTTAGATCGGGAAGGCTTTATGCTTCTCCTATACAAGCCAAGAACAGAGGAACATCGTCCACATGAGGTGTTGATACACCTGGAATAAAGATCTAGTTTATTCCAAGGCCACCATTCAAGCCTTTCCCCAGAGTGTGGACTTTATTTTCAGAGTTTCTGATAAGAACCAGTTGAGCATTTGCCAAACCTGTATATTGTTTCTCTGGATGCACAGCTAAATTTCTTTTGCCAGGCTCCTTTGCAGTTAGGTACAGCCAGTTGACTAGGTTGCAGCCAACAGAATGTGGACAGAATGTCCCCACCAGGCACAACCCACAAAATGTACTGCAACTGACCTCCCTTCACTTTTTTGTCTGTTATTCAAACAATGGAGTCCAAGAACCAAAGTGGAAAGAACCTGTGGCTCTGAGCCACCACCAGGCCACCAATACTCACCCAGTATTGACTCAGAGATAAAGAGGAGTATGGAAGCCCATTGTCTGTATCTCTAATGTTGCCTTCCTTTTTCTGTCTCCTCCCTCTGCCTTTCTGGAATGTAAAATCCAACTGCATCCCCAGTTACCTCTTACACACCGACCTTGTGAGTGTCTGCCTTCAAAAGGAGCTTACCTATGCATAGTCCAAGGTTGATGCTATGGTTTCAGCCATCCCTCACATCCATGTTTCAATCAACAGCTTGGAGAAATGGGTGAAAAAAGCATCACCAGTTCAGGCAGGCTCTCCAAAAGTCCCAGTAGCCATAGTGGGGTCATTCTAGCCACGGACAACCACAAAGATGACTAGAGATTGTGTGTTTACTCTGCGAAATCACATGCCCCACTAATAGTTAAGCAAGAGTGGGAGAACAGATATGGAAGAAATGCATGCAACCTGCTGCACACTAGAAAGGATCCACATCATTTTGAGGACTCACGCTGTCCTTAATTCTTCTCAAAATGACTCCCTCACTTGAAGCACACTTATCCCATCATTCTTGCTTCATTTTCAAGCAATTCTGGAAGTCTTCTCTCTTGAGGGTCTTTATAAGGTATGATCCAAAACACAGTAAGTGTTTCTGCTGAATGTCATCAAAAGAAAAAAGCAGCCTCCTCAAAACATTTCAACATACCCTCCTCGTCCACCTTCCTCACGGATCTGGTACTGTGAAGCTCTGACACTTCCTCGAAGTCGAAAGGACTACAAAACACAAACATTTTGAGCCCGTTGAGCCACAACAGTGTAACTAAAGATACAAAAGAAAGACTTTCACAACTAGTTCAGAAAGTGGCAAGAATAACAGGATAAGTGCATTCCAAGCAAGAGAGAGTTTTGTGGCAATGACTCTATGACTATAAAACATCTTTTTATATATAAAGCTTTGCCATGTTTTTCTGTCTCACTGTATATGTCCAAATTCCTGAGTAGAGTTTCTATTTAACAGCAACATTTTGTTTTGTATCCTTCTGCTGGGTTAATTACCCTCCTTGTTCTTTCTGCCCACTTTGAAGGATAATTGCTTTTCTGGGCAAACAGCCCATTTTTGAGGTAAAATTTTAAGGTGTTACACCATCTCAAACATTTACTCAGATGTGAGCAATATGTACATATATGTAGCCAATATAATTACTTACACACACACACACACACACACACACACACCCCTGCCTCAATTTGCATGGGACTTAGAGTAGCCACAAAACAGACACACACATGTGGGATCCACGATGTGACCGCCCTTACTACCTGAAAATTGTCATAAAATCACCAATAAGAGGCAGCAGGAGTGTGTTTGACTAGGAGACTGATTCTTGTTTCCTTTTCATTATTCTTAATAAAAGGAGATGGTGCCGAAAAATTGTGTTTCCTGGGTTATTTTCCCCAAGAGATCTTTTATAAAACACGGAATACATAACAGACTGTGTTGCAGGCAAATGCCTCATTAAGGGAATATATTTAGAAAGAAATAGTAACCAAACTGAACAGCTATTTTCTGCCCCCTGTAAATAGAGAAATTGGATATGATATGGACTTAGTAACAGCCCTCAGATAATATTGCAAGAACATATCGCTCGTGCCCTGAGACGGAGGTGGTGCTATTAGTGGGCACATCACAAGCCCCAGGAAGTGGATTCTGTCTTCCAAAGAGGCTTCTTGCCCATAACAGCTTGATTTACCCAAGAGTTGTTTCCTTGTCACTCCCCTTCTCTCTCTGCCCAGTCTTCTAGGTGCTCTGCAGCTCTGTCACAGCGTGAGCTGGCAGTGAGAACGCTCATTCTCCAAATCTCGAGACCCATGTAGCCAAGGGCTCCCTGAACATCTCTCTATGAATGTCACCATGGCCCTTAGAAGTCAGCGTGTCCCACACCAAGCTCATCATCTGCTCCCACACCCTTGTCCCTCAAGGACTCCCATTCTGGGTTTGAAATCACTCCTTCTCCAATTACACAGATGGGGAGAAAACCTGAACTCTGAACCAACCACCACTGTGTTCTGTGACTCAAGCCCCGCATATATTAAATGCGTCCTCTCTATTATACCACCACAGTCCAGGTGCCATTGTCTCTATCTAGAGCCACCTCCCCAGCCTCCTCCCTGAGAACTCTTTCTTTTTTTTTTTTTCCTTTATTTTTATTTTATTAAAATACAAATGTCAATCAGACAGTTTTAAGACACCTTAACCATACACATTCGATGAATTAATACATTGCAAACTGTTTTCATAACGTTTTGGTATTGTACAAGGTGCATACATGATATTATATTTACAGATATTATTTTAGCAGATATCTCTTATCCGTGAATTAAGAGTATAGTTGCTTACTTATCTTATTTTTTATACCTGAATTATATCAAAAATTCAATAATTATTTACCTAGTGGATGACCATAGTACTAAAAGCCGACATAATATCCTGTCCAACCACCATTAGTGCAGATCTTGCCTCTCATAGAATTATGTAGAAGCACAGCGTTATCTATCCCAACTGTACTGTCTA
>PVKA01009608.1:0-67741 GCA_004027165.1 Ctenomys sociabilis | reverse complement strand
AGGTGTAATAAAGGAAATGGGTAGAATAGGAAAAATCATCTGTGATCCCACTTCCCTGGTAATTCATAAATATTTTTCCTTTGGTGGGTTGTTAAGGATTTTACTTTTATTGATAGTATGTTTTTGTTTTAGGAACAGGAGTTATTGGCCATTTTAGCAAAAATTCTTTCCCTAAATGCAATTCATTCTGGGGAGAACGCCTTTTGTGTTTTTGAAGTCACCAGAACATCTTTTCTTACTAGTATTATTTAGCATGTAATATACGAAGGAACGGAAGTATCCTTCCCCCTCCTCTGCTGGGCCCTGGATAAGCAGATAGCGTATCACTCTTCTCATCATCTGCATTGTGTTCAGAGTGGAGGTGAGCTCCTGACATACTTAGCATTCTCTCATTATCATCCCTTCTTTCTCATTTTCCAGCTGCAGTTAATTACCAGAGAGTGGCTCAGGAACAGGATACTGAAGAAAAGGAGAAAGAGGATGACGAGAAGACACTCCGCAGAGCACGGGAGTGGGATGAGTGGAAGGACACCCACCCAAGGGGCTATGGCAACCGACAGAACATGGGGTAGTCTTCCCACGACATGACAGAACTCCAGGGCGCAGACCTTTCCTGTGAAGGAAACTGCCACCATGCCCTCCCTGGTTCCTGCCTCACCTGCCTGCATACAACACAGGCAAAGATGGTGACTTTTGCTTTGCATTCAATAAAACATCAACTGATTAAGTGTACCCTAGATGATAACCAGTTGTCATGTTTTGACATTATTAATTCTTATCATGATGTATCCTGATTTCTTAAGTGGACAACAAATTACACTGACAAGTGATTATATAATCAATGCTGTATGAATTATCTTTAAAATGAAATAAAATCTCTTCTATTCCATGAGTCTGTGCAGAAAAGTGTTTACCAGCTGCTTTCTTGTAGGGCATGTGCTGTTGGATGGATCTCTGGGCTTATAATGTGATCATAGTCATGTGCTTTTTTTACGGGCAGGGATTTGCTCAGCGTCAGAGCTGCCCAGAAATGTTCTTCCACTGCCATAGTGTGAGCTTCAAGCAACAACCCTCTATGAAAACACATGAACCAGGGCTTTCCCAGCCACACAATACTGTTTTGAGAGTCAGAACTATAAATGAGTGGACCATTAAGGACTAGAAGCTCTCTTTGTCTTGGCCAGGAGACACAATTGCTACAAAGAAGGTGCTCTGAGAGACACTTGTGTGAGATTGGCCAGGCCCTTCCCTCTCTAGGAAACACTAACCTATCCATCAGAGTGAAGAAGCAGCCTCAGGCTTCAGTCTAGCTCTTAAAGTGGCTGCCTTAGACCCTGTTGTCCCTCCTTGCCTGTGTTATGTGGTATCTGACACAGGTGGAGCTGGTGTTCTGATATATGTTCCTTAGTTTTCTGGCTTCTTTGATGGCTGTGTGTGAGTGTGGAGGAGCGGAAAAGCACAGATAATAGCAGAAAAGCTGTTGATTTTCTGGAGTACAGAGAAGACACTGTCCTCAGCTCTTGGGTGATATCCTGTAAAAGGAGCCATGTGTTGAAATAGGAAACACAGGAAACAGCCTTTTCTGCTGTTGCTTTGGTACATTTAGGTTTTCGTTTTAAGAGGGAGATGACTCAGCCTAACTTATGCAGTCTAGCTAAGGAGAGGGGTTTGCAAAGCATACTTTCCTCTTGAGGGTAGGAGGAGCTGCCAAGTGATAAGAAGATTCCGTTCTGTAGGCAATGGCAGTAGGGCCTCTGGGAATACATTTGTTCACTGCTTAAGTGAGACTCAACTCACACATAAGCACCACAACCTGGTGGAGCACTGATTAAATTCCCTGCAGATGAGGAAGGAAGTAATGTTTTCAACTCCAGTTGTTGCTGGGCTGCCTCTGTGCCCTGTTTCCTGTCTTTAAAATTCTATCCAGAATTCATTTCCCAAACCTGGCCAGGTTGGAATCTCCTCTTAGTCTGGGTCCATTTAAGAGTGGGCCTTCCCAAGAGGGAAGGCAAACCAGATATCCAAGAGGATATCTTTTCTGATATCCAAGAGGCAAACCAGACAAGGTGGATTTGAATCCTGGACTTAAAAGCTGTAAGCTGTATCACTTGGGAGGCAGAGGCAGGGGGATCTTTGTGAGTTTGAGGCCAGCCTGAGCTACAAAGTGAGTTCAAGGCCAGTCCGAACTGAATAGCATGATCCTGTCTAGACAAAAAATGCAGGCAACAAAACCAGACCTGCTTGCTCAGTACATGGATAACCTGTCTCCTGGGACTGAGAAGTCATTGCACAATACGGTCATCTCTTAAGCAACTAAAGGCTTTCTGTTGGTATCAGCTCAGTGCTTACTGTGTGCCCAGTAAGAAGGGAAAGGTGCCCATAACATGCACTAGGCACCATCTCAACTGTCAACATAATGACTGCAACTGCAAAAAGGTTGCCTTGTTCCCATTTTTGAAAAGAAAAAAGCCAGAGAAGCTGAGTGTGTCACTCAAGTTCATGCTAGTCATTTGCTGTGTGCATCTCAATTGCTTGTGCTTTTAGTTAGCTGCCTCCAAGTGGTGGGAGGATTGCAAGTTTTAGCACAGCCTGAGCTATTTAGTGAGACCCTGTTGCAAATTTTTTAAAAAATTATTTTAAAGAGAAATCAAGGGACCGGGTAGATGGCTCAGTAGAATAAACACTTGCTTGGCAAGCACAAGGGCCTGAGTTCAATCCCTGGTTCTGCCAAAAAAAAAAAAAAAAAAAAAAGAGAGAGAGAAATCAGACAAAAATTACACAGAAACAATACAGAATTTCTTTTCTTTTTTTAATTTTTTTTTTTTTTGGCAGAACCAGGGATTGAACTCAGACCCTTGCCCTTGCCAGGGAAGCACTTATTCCACTAAGCCATCTCCCTAGCCCCCAGAATTTCAAAATGAGATAGATAATGGGAAGTTAATAATAGTTGTGGTATTACATATTGTTACCTTCAAAGTAGTTACTCAGATTACCAATACAAGTGTGCAAGATTGAACAAACAAAAAGTTTGATGTGAAGGCCCTGGCTAGCTTCAATCCCCTGAACCCATGGGGAAAAACACAAGTGTAGTAAGCTGTTGGTAAACTATGGGGACAAAGGCAGGTTGTGTGTGTGTGTGTGTGTGTGTGTGTGTGTGTGTGTGATTCAATTGATTCAATGCTTGACTACTTTGAGAGCTTTTTATACAAAAATTCAAATATTTGGGAAATGATAGAAATATAATGAACCCGTTTACATATTAGCTTGAACAACTATCAACTCCGCACTAATCTTATTTCCTGCATACCTCCTTTCTGTTATTAAGGAATTATGGTTTTTTACTTAGTTTAGTTTTGTTTTTGTATATGATGGTATTTCAGTTTTTAAAAGAAGGGTCTCTCTATTGCCCAGATGAGAAAACCCCTGGGTTTAAATAATCCTGTCTCATCCTTCTAAGAGCTGGGTCTACAAATATGCACCACTGTGCCAAACTTGTGACTGTATTTTGAAAGTGGAAGTTTTGATCTTTTAGAGATAATTTCTGAAATATTTATAGATGAGATTATGCTAAAATCATAAATTCTATAATCCCTGTTCATCCAATGCTTTCTCAATCCATGTTCAATATACCTCAACAGCTAGGAGGTTTGTGGCCATGTTCAATATACCTCAACAACTAGGAGGTTTCTGGGTCTACTTGGCCTTCCAGAGCAATTAAAACCAGTTCTTTGTGTGCTGAAACAACCAGCATAGTACATTCTGAGAACTGGGTCACACATCTGTCTGCCAGGCCAGCTTTGACTATTGTCTTTAGAAAGTACAAAGCACAGGGAACGAATGAAGCTGGGGTCAAGATCTTCTGGTGGCACAACCCTGTGATGAGTATGTGTGAATGGGTAATGAACAGTCTCTTGTCCCAACTGCTTAGAAATCCCTCAAAAAGAATAGGACTAAGCAATATCATAGGTTGAATTAGTCCAGTATGGTAACAGAAGTATTACTGACAGCTACTGTGTGCTGAGCACTAGTGTATGCTAGAAGAGCTTTACATGCACTATTCCTAATCCTTACAGCCCAAGGGAGGTATCTTTGTAGCCTGAATTTGTATATGAGGAATTGAAGCTCAGAAAAGTGGTGTCCCAGAGATCACTCAGCTCTGAATGGGCTGGGGTATCAGGTCAGCCTGACTGAAAGCTGCAGTGTCTCTAGGAAGCACAAGGCCCATATGGGGACAAGTGAAGACAGGATCAAGACACTTCAGTGGCTCAGTTCTCTGGTGGTGATGTCTCCTCTCTGTCTTAAGTTTTGAACAACAATTCTACCAGCTTTGTCTGTGGGGCCCTTCAGGACACGTCTGAGGCCTGATCACTAAAGGAAGGTCTCAGAAACTCACTTTTCTTGATGCCTTCATCCTTCAAACTACAGGGGAACATTCCTGCCCCTAATGCCAAGCCTGCCTGCTCTCCCCATCCAGCTTTTAGCTGACATTTATCCAAGAAAATCTTTTAATTCCTATGTGGTTCCTGAAGCAGTTGAAAGTCCCCTGGGTCTACTTGGCCTTCCAGAGCAATTAAAACCAGTCCTGAGCCCTGAGGACAGAGGCTGAGAGGAGGGCTCCCACCTCATCTTGGAGATCCTTAGCACTCAGGAACAGATATAGACTCCACTACTCTAAGGACCCTTGGCCTTGACTGGGAGACATTGAGAGGTTTGTAGAATGACTTCTTTGCCACCTTTATATAATTTCTCTCCCCGTTTCTTTGTCTATATTCTTGGGTGAGCTCTATTTCATTGCCAGATTTCCTGATTATATGCATGCTGATGGCTATCATTGGTGCTGACCTTTCGCCCAGAAGTCCCAGACCTATATCCTAACATCTGCTACTCTGCTTGTCTGGATAAACAAATAGAACTGGAATTCAGCAATCTGCAAATGAACTCATTCCTTTCCACAACGTTCTCTCACCTTCAGAGTTTCTTGTGTCCCGGTCATCTCTTTAGTGCTCATCCTGAGAAACTTAATAGTTTCTGGCTTCTTCCTCTTAACAAAGCAAGCATTCAAATGTTTGCTGAACGGGTTACTGAATGAATGTCAGATTCACAATAATCCAGCCTCTTTCACTTCATATTCAAACAACTTTACACAAAACTAAGAATCCCTTCACCTTAAAGCTGCGGTCATTTTTCTCACAGACTAATAGATGATTTTCCTGAAGAAACAACTTTTTCACCAAGTGTATTCCATTTGGACTGCTTTATATTCTACTTTACAGCTTAACTATATAGTATGACAGCCTGCTTTCCAGTAATTTTAATGACTTTCAATGACTGCAAATTAGCCTATAACACTGTCATATAATCACTTCACCAGCCCCATATTTTGAACCTTTGAATTGTTTCCAGGTTTTTACTGTTTGTTCCTTTGTGCATTTAGCAAAGTAGATGGTCTTATTTGCTTGTGCTGGTTAAAATATCCCTGTGAGGGGGGGAATGTTGGGTAGTTATGTGTCAGGAGTGGGAAGGAGATTTCCATTGAATACTCTTGAATTCTGAATTGTGTGAATATACTGGCTATTCAAAATACAACAGCATACAAAATCAACCCACAAAAATTAATAGCATTCCTGAACACCAATAATGAACCATCAAGAAAGAAGTTAGGAAAATAACACCCTTCCCAATAGCATCAAGAGAAATTAAATACATATAAATTAAGCTAATGAAGTGAAAGACCTCTAGGGTGAAAACTGTAAAACTCTGGAAAAGGATATCAAAGAGAATATCAGAAAATGGAAAGATAGTATGTTCCTGGATATTGGACCAATATAGTCAAGATGGCCATACTAACAAAAGTCATGTATACATTTAGTGCAATCCCTATGAAAATACCAACAACATTCCTCACAGATGTAAAAAAGGCAGTCTTAAAATTTATATTGAACTGAAAGAGACCCAAAATAGCAAAATCAATGCTGGGTAATGAGAACAAAACAGGAAGCATCACAACCCCAGATTTCAAATCATACTACAAAGCTACAGTGGCACAAACTGCATAATACTGGCACAAAAACAGAGATGGTCAGACATCGTGATGCATGCCTGTAATCCTAGCACTTGGGAGGCTGAGGGAGGAGGTTTGTCATGAATTCAGGTCTGGGCTGGATTAAAATCCTGTTTCAAAAGAATAAATAAACAACCCCATCCCCCAGATATGTGGATCAATGACACAGACAACGTCGGTCATCTGATCTCTAACATAAGGGCCAGAAGTATACACTGGAGAAAAGATAGACTTTAACAAATGGTGTTGAAAAAACTGATTATAACATGGAGAACATTGATTCTAGATACATACTTCTCACCATGATTTAAAATAAAATCAAAAAGGATCAAAGACTTGGATATTCAAAGAGAAATACTTGATCGGATAGAAGATAAAGTAGGTATAATTCACGAGACACAAGCACAGAACCTCTACCCTAAGTGCACAAGAAATAACATCAAGACTTAACAAATGGGATCATATAAAATTAAAAAGATTCTGCACAGAAAGGGAAACAACCAATAGACTGAAAAGACCACCTACAGAATGAAAAGGATTTGCCAGCTACTATCAGAGGACCAATATCTAGAATATATAAAGAACTCAATGCATTAGACCCCCTAAAAGGAAAGACCCAATAAAAATGAGCAAACGAAATGTGTAGACACTTCCTAGAAGAAGTACAAATAGCCAATACATGATGCATGACAAAAGAATATTTATGGCTACTAGAGAAATTAAAAATAGATCAACACTGGCTTCTACCTCATTCTAGAAAGGATGAGTATCATTAACAAATTAAATAATAAACAATGCTAGGGAGGTCAGGCATGGTGGTTCACACCTGTAACCCCAGCACTAGGGAGACTGAAACAGGAGGATCACTGTGAGTTAGAGGCAGTCTGGGTTACCAAGTGAGTTCAAGCCCAGACTGAATTGCATAGCGAAAGTCTATCTCAAAAAGGCAAAATGATGATGATGATGATGATACTGATAAGGATACAGGGAAAAAGGAAGACTTATTTTGTTATTGGTGGTATACACTAGTATAACCACTATGGTAATCAGTGTAAATATTTCTCACAAACCTAAAACTAGAAATTCTATTTAGCCCAGCTATTTCCCTTCTAGATAATTATTTAACCCAGAGTTAAATACATCATATTACAATCATACATGCATTCCCATGTATACAGTAGCACAATTCAAAGTAGTTAAGTCTTTGGAGTACACTATATGCCCATCAGAAGAAGAAAGGATAAACAAAATGTGGCTTTTAAACACATTGGAGTACTATTCATCCATAAAGAAGGACAGATTTGAATCATTTATAAGAAAATGGGTGCTCTTCGTGACAATAGTATTAAATGAAATAAGTTAGGCACACAAGATTAAATAGTGCATGGCTTCTCTCAATGAGAAATCCAAAATATAAATAATTTAAAGAGGAAATGAAAAGACAGATAATAGGAAACAAGGAGATAGATCTTTTATGAAGAGATAGAGGGATAGGGGAGGGAGGAGAAAGGAAGGGAAAATAAAAAGAATTAAGATGTCCCAACTCTCCATGATGAATGCAATTATTTTATACTCCAAAGATGTACCATTAATTTTTTTAAATTAAAAAAAAATTATGTCCAGAAAGCTTGCAGTCCATTAGGCTTTGCACTAGCAGTGGTCTCTAACAGTGGGCCTGCACTCACAATGTAGGTGGCAGCTTAATCTATCTCCCTCTAAAAGTACGTACAATATATGTTGGGGACCTAGAAAGATGGTAGAGTCTGAGGGAATGGCATTGTCATGAACCTTGAAGGATGGCTAGGTGTCAGTGGGGCTGGAAAGAGATTGTCATAAGACATGGATCAGAAGGGGAGAAGGACACTTCCTGATTCAACAATGAGACTATATTGGGTGTGGTGTGAAATTGAGGAGGGGACCTTTTCAATACTGAGGAGTGAGCCCAGGGCCTCTGCACTGAGCTATATCCCCGTCTTTTTAATTTTTCATTCTGAGATAGACTCTTGCAAAGTTGCTAAGCAATGCCTGTTGGGCTCAAACTTGCCATTCTCCTGCCTCAGCCTCCCAGATTTTGGGGATTATAGATGTATACCACCAGTACACTTCTAAGAAGGGCTGAAATCAGTATAAATGGTCTTTAGAGTCACGTCTGGAGTTGGTATTTGATCTTCAGTGCAGTAGGAACTTTAGAGAGCTTAAAATAGGCTACAAAGAAGATGAGACCAGTTTAGTTTTTTTTTTAAATGTGTGTGTGTGTGTGTGTGTGTGTTTCAGGGAAGGGTCTGCAGGGCATTCAGGGACTCACTACTAGATTGGACTCATAGTGATCTGCCTGTTTACAGCCTCCCAAGTGCTGGGATTACAGGCACGCACCACCATGCCCAGTCTTACTCACCGCCTCAGCAGGCCCAACAATTGAAACCCCAGCCCTTCATCTGCTTTCAGGTGCTTTAATCTTCTGAGTTTTGGCCAGACTTTGTCTTTGATTTTTAAGATGATCTCGCTAGGCTGGCCTTCAACTCATGAGGAACCCCAGGCCGCAAACTCTTAGTGTACTGGGATCACAGGTGTGCACCACCATAATGAGCATGACAGAAGTTTTTGGCAGCAATCCCTCTAACAGCATTATGGTGAGCAGAAGAGGAGAGACCAGCTGGCAGCAACCTACTGGAGTCCAGGAGACATCAACCAGGGCATGCAGTAGGAGCACCAATTGTCCCAGTTTGTACCAAGCCATCTTGGAAGACCCTTGTTTCAGGCAGCTTGTGAAGCTCAGGCAAATGGGGATGGTTGGTCATTCCAGCCCAAGCCTTGCAAGCCACTGGAAGCCACTGGGATGTTCTCCCGGGCCTTACCTGACCTCAGAGTTATCTGGCTGCAGTGCTGCATGGGTACCTTGGAAGCACTCTGTCTGCCCAACCCTGGGCCCTCAGAGGCCCCTCTCCACCAATACTTCTGTACCCCCTTTTGCTACATTCAGACCTGATGACTTCCAGTTGTATGCTGAGACATAGTAAGAAAACACCACTCACCCCTTTCCAGGCTTCTCTTCTATTACCCTCACAAAACTGAGGCTCCTCTCTGAGTGCGCCATTCCCTGTGCCATAGGCTTTTGTATGTGCTGGATCCCCACACAGAATATGTTCCCCACTTTGCAGCCTGTGAAAGCTCATTGCAAATCACACTCTCCACAGATGAATACCAGTACCATGGAACAGCTCCTGGGTGACAGACACTGCATCAAGGGCTTTTGGCATATTACCGCTATTCTTTATAGCAAATAAATGTGATTAGTCCCTTTTACCAGATGAGGAAACCAAGGCTCGCAGAATGCAAGTGTTTCACCCAAGGTCACCTAGCTAGTAGCCTTCCTTTCTGTCTCCTTTGTAATTTTCTAATGCCCCCCATCCTTGTATGGATGATAAATGCATTTATTTTCCTTCCTTTTTTTTGTATTTAGTGCAGGGTATACAGGGTCTCACTACACAGATCTGACTCATAGTGATCCTCCTGTTTTCAGTCTCTCAAGTGCTGGGATTACAGGCTTAGTATGTCCCATGGATGGGGCCAGAATTGCATACCGGGGATCAAACTCTGGTCCCTGCATCTGCCTAAGCAGGTGCTTTAGTCCACTGAGCTATCTGGCCCACCCAATAAGTGCATATCTTTCATTCTTTTCCCACTTCTTTAACTCAACACACACCCAACTGCAAGTGTAGTACAGTATCACACTCTTAGCACATAGGACTGCAATAGAAATCTGCGGACTGAACAGATTGTATATGTACTTTCTGTAGTATTTAGCTTGGTGCCTGACATTAAAGAGGTTCTCCATTACTGCTTTGAAATGAGCTGAAATTACATTACCTAATGAAATAAGGGTGTAATGGAGAACAAGGATCTGAAGAAAACAAATGGTGGCAGAACCCAAGCTATTGAGAGCTTTCTGGAAACAAGTCATTCTCAAGGCTGCGGTTTACCTCTGAATACAGAAAGAAGAATCATAGAGCTTCTTCTCTGGAAGAGCTCCCTTGCCCTCTTAATCTTCTTTTCCTTCCATTTTTCCTTCTGTCTTTGTTTTACTGTTGCTCTTTTGAAGTCTCAGAGGAGTCCCGCGTATCTCAGCTTTCCATTCCTTGTGGTGGGAAACTCATTGTCATGTTCTGGGGGGCCACCCTTCAAGGCTTTTGCCCCTCACCATTTCACCAAAGCGTGTGTCTTCCACACAGCCTACGTCATTGCCCCGGCCTGGCCTGGCAGGCGCTTCTCTCTATGTGCCCCACATCATTCCATGCAGGGGTGTGTTTTCCCAGCTGCTGCCCACACTAGACTATGACTTTCTTGAGGCAGGAAATCATGTTACACTGAATCATTTGCAAATGAAATTGGCAGCCCTTTTGTACCTCTTGGCCACCCTTCTTTTGTTTCTGCTCACTGGAGGGAGCCAACTTCTGTTGGTTTTCATTGCTTGGTTAAATTGCAATTGGGAAATCATGAGCGCTGGAAGTTTGGGGTTTCACTGTTGGCCTACTTCTCTCCTTCTGCTCTTTTGCTATGTTCCCTGGTGTTTTTATCACACTCCATTTGGCTCTGTGCACCTCATCCTGGTGGCATGTTTTAGAGGGGATGTGTAGTTAATCAGGGTTTTTACCAAAGCCCACTGCCCCACTTTGACAGCCCAGGAGTCCTGACCTCTCTTGTTGATGCAAGCATTTACTTAAGGGATGACCCTGCACCAGGCCCTCAGCCAGAAGTTAGGGAGACAAAGGCAGAAAACAGGCCTGCCCTGCTGTGCCTCTGGCTCCATGTGTGACCTTCAGCCCTCTTCAGATAGCCTCCACTTATCCATCCACAAGCAGAGGAGAGGGGAGAGCTGGTCTGTAAGGGCCTTACCTTAGGGCCCGTGGCATTACAGGTCTCATCTGAATTGAGTACAGGTCCCTCCACATCTGCTTTCCCTCACAAAAGCCAGGCTTCCCTCCTTACTGTTTAACATCTCTCCTGCAGCTTCTGAGCAGAGAAGTTCCCGCACTACCTCCCCTGCATGTGAATGAGCAGCTCTTAGAAGCACTTAGAGAAGCCTAACTAGCCCAGGGGGAATAAAACAAAGAAGAAGAAGAGAGAGGGCTGGCATGTCAGTGGCCAACTAGAGCATGTTGGGGAACAAAAATACACACTGTCATACCAAAAATATTCCTAAACTCAGTTCTGAAGAGTCATACTAATCAGCTGCATCAGGAAAGCAAAACCAGAGTGGGACAACCATAGGGTTCTTCTTATTTTCCTGGAAAAGCCTGAGGATTCAATGTTTCCTTGCACTTGTAGGACACTTGATACCATTTTTTTTTTTTTTTGGTATCCTGGCGATCTTTCAGTTACATTCAACAGATTTATTTTGTTGAGACTGGTCTTGCTCCCTGTAATCTTGCATAGCCTTAAACTTGCTATGTAGCCCAGGGTGGGTTTGAATTTGGTATCTTCCTCCCTCAGACTCCTGGGTGCTGAGATTACCAACATGCATCAGCAAACCTAGTAATAAAATTGTTTGGATCACCTTCTTTGGAGCACATTCAAGGTCTTATGCTGGAAATATTGACCTTTTCTTGTAAGGCACACTGCACATTCAGCTGTACAACTGTGATGTTTTCATTTTAATGTCTACCTCCCCTACAGTCTCCATCACTGAGACTGTGAACTGAATGAAGGCAAGAATCATGTTTGTCTCCTCCCTCATCAGACACTTAGCATATAACAGTGCCAGGCAAACTGGAGTCATTCAATAGATAGTGACAAAACAAATCTAGAGGTCTGGGACCTTGGGACAAGCTTTAATTTTGCAAAGGTTAGTATAGTGTACAGAAGCAAGTATTTTTGTATGAAACATGATAGGTATTCAGTAGCCATACATTGCATTAAATGAATAATATTAGTAAATACTTACAGAGAGCCTACTGTCTACCAAGCCTTGTGCTAAACACTTTACATTTATTCACTTGTTGAATTCTCAAGACAACCTTGTGGAAACTATATATTACTGTTATCCCCATTTTACAGATGGAAAAACCAAGGCATAGAAGTTCACCAACTTGTAAGTGGCATAACTGAGATTTGAACTCCAGCTGTCTGCAGATTAGCTCTCCGTGAATCTAACTACACTGCCTTCCAACAATGAATAGTTAAACTGAGCATTGGAGAGGGGAAGCAATTTCAGAGAGGAATTTTCACAGGAAGAAATCAATGGTGGAGCTAAGACCAGAACCCAGGTCTCTCTCATACTGCCTGAGAGTATCTTGTGCTCTTACAGAGTCCCTGGGAATGGAGGCACAAAGAGGCATCTGAGAAGTCTAGAGATTTGTGCACACAAAAACACCTTTTTGGGGGTTCCCAACTGACGCATAAGTGATTCTGTTTTCCTGCACTGGTTCATGAGACACTGCTACGCCTAAAGCCACTCAAGGTCATATCTGCCTTATTGCATCTGGGTGCATGTGGAGAAATGATACATTTTGGGGAGGTCAGATGGGCTGCTCTGCAATGTGATGTGTGTGTAGGAGTCAGGGCGGAGCAGTGAGTGGGGAGGACTGGAGGAAAGGTTTGATCAAGCCTGGAAGAATCCCAGCAGGTAATCAGATGCAATGAAAAGAGATTATACAGAACATTCATAAGCAATCCAGCTTAAGAGGTTTAGAACTTCTGGTTGGGCTTCTTGCCACAACAGGGCAGCACTATGGCCACAGTCTTCTCCCGGCTTGATATTCAAGAAGGCCTCCAAACACTCTGTGTCATGCAGTGGATTGCAGTCTATATAATTTTAGGTGAGTAAACCATAGGCATGGGAATGAACCGAGAAAGAGCTCTGGTGTCCCTAGATGAGAAAGGCCCAATGTGCCTATCTGCTTGGGTCCTTCAGTACTCCAAGTAGAAAGGACAGGGGTGGAGGCACAAACACCAAGAGTGAGGCTGTGGTTGGTCTTGTTTAAAAATTATTTCAGCCTTCTCAGGAGCTGTTTCCTATGAACTGACTGGAAAGATTCCTATTTGGGGATATAACAGACAGAGGTGGTGGTGGCTTGAAGAATTGGTATTATTAGGTAGACATAAAGTGGTTTTTCTAGTGTCAGCTGAGGTTGAGAAAATTCTGGAGAATCTGGGAGCTGTCTGGGTAACTCACTGAGAAAGGCCAATTTGCTGCTGGACTCAGGAAAGAACAGTCATTGGTGCTGGACACATAGGCTGACCAAGAGTTCTACCCCATTCCCAGCCAGAAACCAGGGGTTTGTTAGTGGTCAGGTTGTGGGAGCAAATTAGAAAGCTGGAATGAAAACTAATGCCATTCTAAAGGATAGGACAGGTATGGGACTGCTGGTTCCACCCCTGGGAGGCTATATGACAATCTTAGGGTAGACACTCTGAACCAAGAAGTTGGGATTCATTGGGGTACTGAATTTGGAAAGAATATCTCTACCATAATGCTCTCTAGTTAAAATGTAGAATCTCCTTCAATAAAAAATGTAGCCGATAACCCCAAAGGCACTAGAAGCACCAGTCATTAGACATGCAAAAATTTGCACTTCATATTAGAGTGGTTACAAGCATCATAAGGTTTTGTTCATGCCCACAACTACTTCAAAATTCCAGGAGTTATTGGAAGTGTCATTGTATCTGGATTTTAATGCAAAATCAAGAACCACATTTGTTACTGGGTCACCTTCTGTGTGATACTGTGATAGCTGCATTTTAATATAATGGATTTCCTTTTTATTTTGCGCTTTGAAAAATATTATTCAGAGAAGGGGTCTTCATTAAATGGCCAGATGGATCCATGGCCCCCCAAAATGTAAAATTACTAAGGAGCTTGACACATCAACAGCTTCACTTCAGCTGTATCAGAACATGGAAGTGATTTTATTTTTGGTAAACTTATCTGTTTATATATCAGAGACCTGTCCAAGATCCCCAACTGCCTTCATAAGAGGTATGGCAAAATGATGAAATAACAGACAAATTTGGTAATATATGATGGGGAGCTGAGAGGTCAGTGCTTCAGGGTGGGCAAGACATAGACACTCCGAGCCAGCCAGTATTTATTAGCCAGAGTGTATGTGTGGGGGGTGCTTTTCCTTGGAACAATGTAGCTGCTGTGGTAGAGTGGGTGAGTTTAATATCATAAAGAAAACAAGCCAAGATCCATCCCCACATCTGGTGCTAAACTCACTGACCAGGAGAGGGAGGTGATTTCCACATTCCAAAGGCAACTTACAAGGCAGGTGGGGTAAAGAGAGCCTAGGACATCCTGTATCAATTTACAGTTTCTAGTCCCCAACATTTGCATCTTTTCATAACCTCCTCAGACTCACTTAGCAAGTTTTAACCCTCTGCTAGAAAAGTAAAGGGCACAGGAATGTCCTAGGAGATTCCACATTATGTTGGCAGCTACTATTTCAAGCCTGGGTCTGAAAGAGTGGGAAAAGAGAGGTCAGAGTGAGCAGGGAGAAGCGGTCAAAAGAGCAGGTGCTGTGGGCTGGGGAAAAGGAAGAAGGAAAAAGAGGGGGGAGGAAGAGCTGTGATTCCTTTTTGGTGTGGGACATCACCCACAGAAGGCCTTGGTATAACCTTTGAGCACAAAATTCACATTGTTTTGGCTTACCAGAGGCAATTTTCCTCATTAAAATTGGTCTTATTTTTCTCCCAGAAAATAACTCTTTGTCAAGTAGTGTTTTATTTATTTATTTATTTATTTATTTATTTATTTATTTATTTATTTATTTATATTTTAGGGAAGGGTCTGTGGGGTGTTCAGGGTCTTACTACTAGATTGGAGTCGTAGTGATTCACCTGTTTACAGCCTCCCAAGAGCTAGGATTACAGGTGCGCACCACCACGCCCAGTCTCAATCGCCATCTGAGCGGGCCCTGGGGCCGGAGCCGGCCAGCCCTTGTCAAGTAGTGTTAGCATCTACCAATGCTGTCTCCCCACTAAATCTCATCCATTTCTAGTCATCCTGGAAGAGCTGGAGGAGTATTAGGGACCTGACAGTGTCATCAGTTCAAAACACAAGTATATAGTTCAACCGGACTGAGTAATTCACAGTGTCATATACCCATCATCACTGTCCATCTCTAGGTTCACCCATCTGGTCAGAAATGTCTTCCCTTCTTTCTTTCTTTCTTTCTTTCTTTCTTTCTTTCTTTCTTTCTTTCTTTCTTTCTTTCTTTCTTCCTTCCTTCCTTCCTTCCTTCCTTCCTTTCTTTCCCTTCCTTCCTTTCTTTCCCTTCCTTCCTTCCTTCCTTCCTTCCTTCCTTCCTTCCTTCCTTCCTTCCTTCCTTCCTTCCTTCCTTTCTTCCTTCCTTCCTTCTTTCTTCTTTCTTTCTTTGGTACAGGGTCTCACAATGCAGCTAGGACTCCTAGTGATCCTCCTGTTTTCAGCCTCCCCGGTGCTGGGATTACAGGCGTGCACCACCATGCCCAGTCTTGGTGGCCAGCTCAGTGCACGAGGGGTGGAAGGGGCTGGGTGGGCATGGCATGTGGTGTCAATGATTGAACACCAGTTCCTGCGTTTGCCTAAACAGGCACTTAGTGCGCTGAGCTATCTTACTAACCCTCAGAAATGTTTTCTTTTTAAAACTAAATAATACTACCTTTTTTGGATACAATCGATATTGTTTCTCATTCACACTCATTAATGGGCATTTCCACCTCTTGGCTTTTATGAATAATGGTGCTACAAACATGGGTGTATGAAAATGTCTTTGAGACCCTAAAAATTTAGTTGTTTTAGATATAAACCCAGAAGTGGAATTGCAGAATCATATGGTAACTGTCTTCAATTTTTTTTTTTTTTTGGTTTTTCTTATTTTGAGGAGCTGCCAACCTATTTTCCACAGTGGCTACATTGGATTACATTTCCAACAACAGTGGACATGGGTTCCCATTTCTCCTCATCCTCACCAACACTCATTTTCTGTTTGTTTTTGCTATTGTTGTTATTGTTGTAATCATACTAACGAATGAGAAATGACAGCTCACTCTGTGTGTGTGTGTGTGTGTCTTCTGGTACAGGGAACTGAACTAAGCCTTAGTACTCAGATGCATCCCCACCCTTTTTTTTTTTTTTTCTTTTTCCCCCTCTTTTTGCGGAATTGGGGATTGAACTCAGGCCCTTGAGCTTGCCAGGAAGTGCTTGTTCCACTGAGCCATCTTCCCGGCCCCCATCCCCACCCTTTTTTATTTTTATTTTCATTTTTGAGACAGGTACTTGCTCAGTCACTAAGTTTCTCGGGCCAGGCTGGTACTTGTGACCCTTCTCCCAGTGTGCTCCAATTACAGGCTTGCACCACCAGGCCCACCCTCATTGTGGTTTTGATTTGCACTTCCCTAGTGATTGCTGATCTTAAACATCTTTTCAAGTGTTTCTTGGTCATTTGTCGTGACATCTTTTAGAGTATCATTTCATTTGTCTTTTTCTCCTCATTTAGCTATTGAACATCCTGATTTTGCTCGATTAGTGACTGTGCTAGGATTTAAAGGAATCCTGGGTCTTCAAAATTACCAAGATAGCTACAACATCTGACAGGGTGTGATTCCACAGAAGTGTAGAATATATTAGAATCTCTTCTCCAGTAGTTATAGAGCAAATATTAATTATAAGACCTTGAGAACTCTTTGCTGAGACTACAATAATTAATTAATAAAGGCCCTTTACTATTAATTACAGTGATGAATCAAACATTTGTTCTACCATTATCCCTATTTTCTGTGTCAGTACTGAACAAATATACAGATCACTACAATGTAAAACTGTGGGAAGTGAAAAAGAAAGAGCTATGACAGTGAAATATTAGGGTGCTAAAGAAAGAAAGGTTGATGAGGCAGGGGAGGCGGGAGAGGAAAACAGTGTGGTGTGATGAACAGGAGTTTGGGAACACTTTGGAATTGGACAACAATTAACTAGGTGACTTTGGACAAATACCTGCATGTCTCTAAGCCTTAGTAGCACCGTAATTTCAGCCTGATCCACAGGAAATGCCCCTGCAGAAGAGCCAGTCTTCCTTCCTTCCTCTGGCTCAGAGCCTCTCCCACTGCTTTTCCTCTTCCTGAATGATGTTCAGAACTGTGGCTGATTGCAGAGCATTATTGGATGAGATGGAGAGAAAATGGGGAAAAGTGGGAGAAAAAAGCCAGAAGGACCAGAAGGAGGAAGTGAGATGAACAGGAATATGAGTTCGGGGAGATGTGGGGTACAGATATTCATAGTCCTTATACTTTGGCAATAGCTCTGGCAGCCTTTCTGAGAAGCAGTCTCCACTCAGGAGAATGCTTTGCATCTGGCTCTTCGTGGCATATCTCATCTCCTGCAGTTTTACACTGTTCTCCTTTCTGATCCCCGAGCCCCTAGCCCCTAGTCTTAATACTCTCCATTCTACTGTCTGTTCCCAACAGGCTCTTCCAAAAATGACTCTGATTGCACCATTTCCTGCTCAAAAATAGGCAGTGGTTTCCCAATGCTTTCTAGAAGATGTACAAATGTATTAGCCTGGGCATTCAAGGTCATCCTGCCCTCTCTGACTCTGAGCCTTTCTCAGTTTAGCCTCCTAATCTTCCCCTCTATGACATTTCTATTTTAGGCAATCTAGTCACAGGATAAATGAGAAATAAACCTTCCTACTCTTTCTCCTCTACTCTGAGTATTCCCTATACTGGAAATATGCCATGGCAGCCCTTCCTGGACTCTACAGAGACTATATGCTGCTCCAGTATTTTCGAAATTGTTGCCACCTGTTTCTGCCCAATTCTACCTTCTATGATGAACACACAAGAGCAGTCTGTCTTTTTCTGAAAGGATTGATAAACTTGGTTTAATATGCCACTGAAAAAGAATAAAGAAAAAGGAAAACCTAAGATCTGGACTATAATGCATAATATTAGAGCAGATTTATATAGTTACTCCAAATTTTAAAGTGATATAATGACCTAAAAGTTTAAAACTATCACTGTTATCACTGGTTATTTTACAATAATTGGTTTAGTCTATAAGTTCAAGCAAACATACTAATGTATTTGCTTTTCTTCAGAAATCATAAAATTTGCATAAAGTCTGGCCCAAAACTTTGTGTTGATAAATTAGAAGTAAATCTGGTTAAGATGCTTTACAAAGATACAGGAATGACTGAGAGTACACAATGCATTTTGAAACAATTTTTTTTAAAATGTCACCAAAAACATCTTTACCTTGCTTGAACAATGTATTTTGGAAAGATTAAACTTGAAAAATTATTTAAAGATAAATAAGATTACTAGCCATAAGGAATACTATTTATAAAATAAATGCAGTTATGGAGGCTCCTTCTAAAAAAGACTAAACATAAGGCTTTTTGGTAGGATAGATGCACAATGACAGACCCTGACCGGAGGACTCAGTGCACTGTCACACCACATAGATTGATACTGCCAATTGTCAAGCAACAAAAATTTGCTTTGATTAAAAGTGGACAATGAACTCTATGTGAACAGTGAATTTTGTTTTGTCACTCTCACCAAAGCATCAGAAATGACTACCTGCAGAGCATCGTCACTTGAAGATCTACATTTCTTGCTTTAGGTTCACAGTCTTCCCCTTGGAGGAAGTCAGGGCTGTCATCCAGGTCCAAGCCTTCCTGCTGGGCCAGCATGCAAGAGAATGGGCTGAGGGTCATTGAGACATTAGAGTCAGGCCAGCAGGTCCTCACATGTCTGCCCCTCATCTGTTGCTCCTACCCTGCGTCTGCAGCTTGGCACCACTGAGAACACCCCCATGCAGCAGTTTTCAGACATCCTAAGACTTTTCCACCTTTGCAAGACTGTGCTACTTCATAAGAAAAGGCTCAGTGCTGACTTTTATATCTTTTGTCCCTCCTAACCAATAACTCCATGAGAGTAGGAGCCATTTCTTGTCATTATAATTCTCAGGAGACCATGCTGGACACTACACTGATGGTCCTGCTAGATTTCTTCTTTTCTTTTCTTAATGATTTATTTGTTTATTTTTATGTATTTAGTCCAGGGTCTACAGGGTCTCACTACACAGATCAGACTTGTAATGATCCTCCTGTTTTCAGCCTCCCAAGTGCTGGTATTAAAGGCGCATGCCACCATGCCCAGTCTCAGATTTCTTTTCAGTAGAGACCTTTAAGTCAAACTCTTGTTCTTTTCTTCCCTTTAAGTCAACTTCTTGTTCTTTTCTTCCCTTTAAGTCAGTCTCTTCTTCTTTTCCCCTTCCCTAAGACTGTGTGTGTGTGTGTGTGTGTGTGTGTGTGTGTATGTGTGTGTGTGTGTGTGTGTGTTCACTGTCACTTTGGTTTCTGACACTACAAAAAAGTAGAACATAGTCTGGGATGTGCAACAGACTAGTTTTGCCACCTATTTGCTACCAGACCTTGTGCAAATACATCTATTATTTTTATGTGACATAGAGAAAGTAGGTTGTTCATGCCCTAAGAGAAAAAGCATAATGCTTGCCTCTTAAGACTATTCTAAAGTTCAATGAGATGAGAAAATTCTCAACAAGTAATAATTTTCTTATATTCTAAGACAGAAATAGACATTACTTGGAGCCCAAACACCTCACCTGTCTTAGCTTCCTTTCGTTGCTGTAATTGACTACCAAAAACTATGTAACTTATAAACAATAGAAGTTCCTTAGCTCATGGCTCTGGAGACTATAGAGTCCAATGCGAAAGTACCAACATCAGGAGAGGGCCTTCTGTTGCATCATTCTATGGCAGAAAGTGGAAGAGAAGGAGGAAGAAGGGCACTGACAACAGAGAGCCAAACTCATTTTCAGAAACCCAGTCTATAATAACAACATGAAACCATTTGCTTATTTAAATTCCCACCTCCCAAAGCTGTTGTAATGGAAATTATGTGTCTAATGCAAAATTTGGACACATTCAAACTATAGCATCTTGCCACTGGATCTTCAGAGCCATGAAAATCGTTTCCATGAGAGGCAGATAGACTGATTTCATTTTCTCTTCAGGAAGAATAATGATAACTAAGGTCCTAGGAAATTAATCAAAGACTTTCATGTATTTCTGCCATCCCTGAAAGCCCTGCTAGGCATGCTTCACTATTCTCTCTCTGTCATCTCTGTGTATAGCCAACTACATTGTGCTGAAAATTCAAACTCCATGTCATCTTTAAAATGGGTTGGAGAAATAGTCCCCTGTTTCAGCTTCCTTGCACTCCCTGTGATTTTAGAGGTTTTGGTATTCTTTAAAGGCTTTGGACTCAGCCATCTCTAGGCTTCTGTTCAAACTCTTCCTTGTGCATGGGAGTCCTTTCTGCTACTGATCTATTGGCCAAAATCCTATTCTTCTGAAATTCAGTGTGAAGTATTATCTTCCATGTGAAGTCTGGTGCTTCTAGAAAGCAGGGACTTTGTTTGTAGCCTATATTAATACAAACTAATAAAGAAAAGTGCTTAAAATAGCTCTGGGCACATATAAAATCTCAGTAAATGCCACCTACTTTTATTCCTAACTTGGGAGTAAAGATACATGGCCCCTCTGAACCTCAGTTTCTTCATCTTTAAAATACTGGTGATAACCTTTGCTACTTATCAAGGCTGCCAGAGGATTAAATGAAATAATACACAGTAAGTGCTCAACAGTGACATTTCCTAATAAATGCTAAATGCCTAGCTCAGTACAAGCATTGGGGATCAGGCCTTATCATTTTCATTGTTTCCCTATTTACTCACTTCATGCTCTTCCTTCCAGTCCTCAGCACTCTCCCTTTGCTTTTATTTTATTTCAGATGAAATAAGTCAATGCTTGTTGAATTATCAAGTGAACTTTTACTCCTAGAAGTTCATACATTTTTAGCTCATTAAGTTCCAATAAGTAATTGCAAAGCCGCAGAAATTCCTCCTTGACAAGTCAGCCATGTCTTGGATTTAATAAAGCATTGAGCTGACTGACTAGAACTGGCAGATATTGAATACTCAGACTTAGGTCATGTCTTCAATGAAGTATCAAGCCAGACTGAGGCAGGAGAATCACAACTTCAAGCCCAGCTTGGGCTACAGAGTGAATTAAAATCCAGCCTCAACTACAGACTGAGACACACACACACACACACACACACACACACACACACACACACACACACACATTTTCAGCTTGCATTGTAAATAACTGATCATCTATTGCCTTATACATTCAGAAACTGCCTGTAAACTCAAGAAGGCTTTTCTTTGAATTTTATTTTTTTTCCGTAACCGGAGATTGAACTCAGGCCCTTGGGCTTCCCAGGGAAGGGTTTATTCCACTGAGCCATCTCCCTGTCCCCCCTTTCTTTGTGTGGAGCAAGGGCTTTGGTGTTAACTCTCACCTATAACTGGAAGAATTTTGAAATTGAACTTCTCCCTGTACTGCACTTCAAAGTAAGAAATATTTATGGTTAGCTATCTTCCTGAGCATAGACCTGTGCTGAGAGCTGTTTTCAAGACATTTCCTGTCTAAGAGGGAGTGGTCTAATACCAATAACACAAGCAAACAAACTGAAACAGAGACAGAAGCATAAATAATGTGCTGGAAGTGTACAGAGTGGGAAACTGACAAGGCTATCAATGCAGATATCATCAAGAAAATTTCATTGGAGCTGAGCTCTGAGGACTGAGAGAATTTTGATAAGCTGAAAGTCAAAGAGAGAATAGCCAAAATAAGCAAACAATGAAAATATGGGAATCGAAAATAGAAATTAAACTTAAATACCTCCAATGTAATATTTATGAATAAATCCAACAAAACAGTTATGCCGAAAAATATTCAAAGAAAAATCTTAAATAAACAACATAATTTTCTGTCTCAAGGAACCAGAAAAACAATGAAGTTCAAAATTAACGTAAAGAAGTAAATAATGATTAGAACAGAAATAAATGAGATAGCCTGAAAAAAAAAATAGAAAAGATCAACAAAAGCAAAGGTTGACATGTTGAAAATACAAACAAAATTTTAAAAAATTTATCTAGATTAGCCAAGAAAGAAAGACTTAAAAAAGAAAGACTGTCACGTTAACAAATAAAGTAAAAAGAAAATCACTAGTGATACCACAGACTCCAGAGGATCACAAGAGACTACAATGAACAATCGTATGCCCACAAATTGGATTACTTAGGAGGAATGGACAAATTTCTAGACACATATCATCTACCAAGAATGAATCATGATGAAATAGAAAATCTGAATAGACCAATAATGAATAAAGATACTGAAACAGCAATAAAAAACCTTAACAAATTAAAGCCTAGAACCAAGTGGCTTCATAACTAAATTTTATAAAATATACAAAGAAGAACATTGACATTTCTTAAATTCTTCCAGAAAAACTGAAGAGGTCAGCATTGCCCTAATACCAATGTCAAGGAAAGAAAATCACGGGTGCATATTCCTGATGAACATAGAAGAAAAATTATTTAACAAAACACTAGAGAACCAAATATAACAGCATATTTTACTCATCTTGGTTAAGGGAGATTTGTTTTGGGGGAATAAGGATGATTCACCATATGCCAATCATTAAATGTGATATACAACCTTAACATATGGTTATCTTAGTAGATGCAAAAGCAAGATTTTTTTTCCAGTACTGAGGATTGAACTCACAGCCTCTGCACTGTCCTACACCTCCAGCTGTTTAAATTTATTTATTGATTTTTATTTTGAGATATAGTTTTGCTAAGTCATTAAGTTGTCCAGTCTGGGTTTCAACTTTTGATCTTCCTATTTCAGCCTCCAAAGTAGCTTGGATTACAGGATGCACCACCAGGCCTGGTGCAAAAAACAAGTATTTGATGAAATATCCAATATCTATTTATGAAAAAAATCTTTCTAAATTCGGTATAGAAGAAATCTATCTCAGTATAGAAAAGACCACATATGAAAATCCCATAGGTATCATCATACTCACTGGTAGTGAAACACTGAAAGATTTTTGTCTAATTTGGAATAAGACAGCGGCACCCATTCTCATTATTTCTATTCAATATAGTACTGGAAGTCCTAGCAAGAGCAGTCAGACAGGAAAAAGGAAGAAAAAGTATCTAAATGGGAAAGAAATGAGTTAACTTTTCTCTGTCAGGAAATGACATGATTGGATGCATAGAAAACCCCTACAGTCTCCACCAAAAACTTTTAGGATTAATAGACGCATTCAGTAAGGTGGCAGGATACAAAAATCACAGTGGCCAGGGTTCAATCTCTCATGAGCCATGCCAGCCCTGCCCCCAGGGTGCACTGAGACAATGATTTAAATTGGGCCTGGTGGAGCACACCTGTAATCTCAGCACTTGGGAGCCTGAAAACAGGAGGATCACTACGAGTGCAATCTGTGTAATGAGACCCTGCAGACTCTGTAGATTGTTTACTAAATACATAAAAGTAAGAATCAACACAGAAAAATCAGATGCATGTCTATACACTAACATGGAACTACCCCCCAAGAAAGGCAGTCCTATTTATTTATTTATTTATTTATTTATTTATTTATTTATTTTTGTGGAACCAGGGATCAAACTCAGGCCCTTGTGCTTGCCAGGGAAGTGCTTATTCCACTGATCCACCTCTCTGGCCCTGGCAGTCCTATTTATAATGGCATTGAAAAGCGTAATATACTTAATACAAACCTATGCATCAAAAACTATAAAAGATGACGAAAATAGTTGAAGATGATGCAACTGAATAGAAAGAAACCATTGCTCATTGACTGGAAGAATTAATATTATTAACTGTCCATACTACTCAAAATGATAGATTAGTTTAATGCCTATCAAAATTTCAATGACATAATTAAAAAAAATTCCAGAAAAATCAATGCTAACATTTATGATACTATTAAAAGTCCTGTATAGCTAAAGTAATGTTTAGGAAGAAGAACAAAACTGGATACACAACACCTCCTCTCTTTAAAAAAGTTAAACTTATAGAGGCAGAAAGTAGAAAAGGTCATTGTCAGTATCTGGAGCATGGGGCAAATGTGGAGATGCTGGTGAAAGGGTACAAAGTTTCAGTGATAAGGTGAATGAGTGAGGTCTGGAGCTTTAGTGTACAGTGTAATGACTGCAGTTAAGAATTCTACACTCTTTACTTATAATTTGCCAACACAGTAGATCCTAAATGTCCTCTCAGCTTCCACAAACACACAATGTATGTATGGTGGTGATGTGTTGAATGATTTAATTGTAGTCATCATCACACAAACATAGACATCTCAAATCATCACATATACACTGGATATATTCAATTTCATTTGTCAATTATGCTTCTGGAAAAAATGTGAACTTGAAGTAAGCCATATATTTAATGTAAAACAGTTTTTCATGCCTAAATTTTGTTATCTGAGCAACTACTTTGAAGTTAACAATGTGCAATGTATTAACTATTGTTACTCTCCTACTATCTTGTTTTTTTCCCTCAAATCTATTACTATCTTGTTTTGAAATTTGTATCATTGTTTTTATTGTATTTATCTTTATTTTTATGTATTTGGTACAGGTCTCACCACACAGCTCGGATTCATAGTGATCCTCCTGTTTTCAGCCTCCCCAGCACTGGGATTACAGGCATGTGCCACCACTCCTGGCCTCTGTGGCCTGCTCAGTGTGCCTGGGGGCAGGGCTGGCTGGCATGTGGTGCTGGGGATTGAACCCTGTTCCCTGTTCTTGCCTAAGAAGTTGCTTAGTCCACTGAGCTATCTTGCTGGCCCTGTATTTTTCTTTTTAAAGAAGATGAAGGACTTGTTTCCAAAATGTATAAAGGACTCCCAAAGTCAATAGCAAGAAAATAGCCCAGGGAAGAACTGGCAAGAGGGGAGTGATAGTAAGGATGAGACCAGGATGAGAAGGTGGCCCTTAGCTCTGTCCTGCTCACTTTAGAGAAGCACCAAGCAAGATTCTGGCTATATAAAGTTTAGAAGACCTGGGCAGCCCAAAATTTCTCCAAGACTATGCCACATTACCAGATTTTGTCTGTCCCATAGCTGACAGCCTTGTGCTGAACCTACAGGATGAAAGTTTCCCCAGCAAAGTGACAATCTTCTGCACTAAGGAATGAGCCTATTAACCAAAAAACTCCACCCCAGAGAGAGAATTTCTGCTTTACCTCTGAATTTTAGGAGCAAGTGAGGCGTCCAGCACACCCCACAGCAGCTCCAGTATCACATAATGATCTCTTCCGCACCTGTCTTTTTGAGTCCTCTTGGATTAAACACGTTTGTGATGGGGCCATACTTTCTATGTCTCACTGATGAGCTGCTTAAATTACCAGTGAGACATGTATGACTGTTCCATCAGACAGCTTTTCATTAATTTTAGTAGTGAAAACACTGATTAGATCCATTTGTACAACCAGTGGTACAAACCACCTGATAGGACAGTCACGCATGTACCACCAGTGGCTCAAGCTTGTGGAAGCATGTTAATGAAGACTAAAGACCAATCTTTTCTGGAGGAATGACTTGCCTTTCCCTGTGTTTGCCAGAGTACTGAGACAATGTGTGCTTTTGTACAGTATTGTTCCCTCTCTCCAGCTAGGAGATGACCACTATACAAAGAGTTTTCAATAAGTTAAGCTAAAGAAAAAAACTAAGAAACAGCCCAAGTGAAAATTCTGTGCAAGATTTTTTTGAAACAAGGTCTTTCTGTGTAGCTACAGCTGGTCTTGAACTTGCTACATAGGCTGCCTCAAACTGCTGGCTTCAAGCTTACAGTCATCCTCCTGCCTCATCATCCCAAGTGCTGGGATGACACGTGTGTGCCACCAGGCTTGGTTTGGGCACAAGATTTGAAAACCCACTTCACTAAAGAGGATAAACAGAAGGTAGCTAAGAGCATGAAAGACAGTAAGTATCATTAGCTACTAGGGAAATGCAAATAAGAATGATAATGAGATACCACTATGCCATATCTACTGAGAAGACTTGGCCCTCCTCAGTACAAATTAGAAGACTGCTGTGCTAACTTCCTCCTTGGTAATTCCCTCCTCACTTGAACATGAACAAAAATGTTGGAACAACTTGAACATGAACAAAAATGTTGGAACCATCTCCTCCTGTCAAGTTCAGAGCATCTAAGGGAGTACTGCACACACATACACACAAACATTTAGCATCTTTTCCTCAGACACGTCACCTTGTGCCACACATGGAACTCCTTGGTCTTTACTCTTTAGCTTTCCCACTTTTGGCTTCTGTTTCTTCCATTCTTTAAATTCCATATTTGTCACTGCACATTTCACTGATGACACTTTTACAGGCTGGAGTTGGAAGGTTTATCCTCAAAGGACACTTGTGGTTTCTTGCAGGGCTACATCTGCAGTTCCAATAAATTCCACAAGAGGGATAATGTTTCTCCAAGTAAAGGCTTCTCAACTGCCTTAAAACTGATCGTTAAATGTATGTAGGTGTGAATTGCACAATTATTCTCTACTTTAAAAATAGTATTGCATCTAAATAGCATTACACATACTGACTAAACATTAATCACTAAAGTTTCTCCATTATTGAGATAAGAAAATATTTTTAATTTATTTTTTTCATCCAGTCTAGATATTTGTTGATCACTCACTATGTGCCAGGAACTGTAACAAATATTAAGAATTCCAATAAAACCTACTTGAATCAATATAGAAAAGAAATCGTACACTTAGCCTATCTTTGATGAATAACGGTTCCTATTTAACTTCAAGCATTCTTCTGAAGCTTAACTGGAAAATTTCCTTTCACCTTTTACAAAAATCAGAAGTAGTAGAGCTTTTATCCATAGCAGAGTTCTCACAAAAATTCTTCCCTATTTCCTGGCTAACTAGCATGCTTACAACCATCTCCTGAAGTTCTTGTGATGGGAATTCAGCCCTTGACTAAGGTTTCTTCTAATGTATTCTGTAACATGACTTTTAAAAGCAATCTCCATTCATCTAGAAATTTTCCTTCCATGCTTCAAACACAAGAGACAAACCTGCTGGTACATAACTCTTGAGTTTTGCTTCTTTCTCAGAAATGTTCACCTACTGTAACATGCCACCTATTCAAAGAAGACATTTCTGGGGCTGGGGAGATGATTCGGCTGCATAGCAAGATCCTATACCAAATAAATGAGTAAAAGATTAAAAAAATAAGTCACTTCCTAAGCTATGTCCTTTTTAATTCATAATATGTGTATTTAGCCCCTCTTTCCCAGAATGCAGATTTAAAAGTGGAAGATAGCTCAGTGGTAGAGCACTTGCCTACCATGCACAAGGCTCCTGGCTCAATCCCCAGTACCACAAAAAAATAAATAGAGAAAAATAGAACTTGATTCCTACTGCTATAAGATGTATCATCTTTGCATTTCACAACATGCTGTATCCTTTTTCTAACACAGATGAATTTTTCCCCTTCTCACCTTCAGCAACATTTTGAAAGGGAAAAAACAGAACATAGTAAAGCACTTTCTGATCTGATGTTTCTCAGCATCAAACATTTTGCACACTGTAGAAAAGGCTCCTCCACAATGTCCAGACTTAGGGCTGGTGAGATAGCTCAGCAGACTAAGTGCCTGCTTAGGCAAGCACAAGGGCTGGATTCAATCCCTGGCACCCCATGACATGCCCCATCCCCAGGTGTGCTGAACTACCAAGTCTGGACATGGTGGTGCCCACCTATAATCACCATGGTGGCTGAAAACAGGAGGATCACTATGAGTCTGAGCTGCATGGTAAGACCCTGTACCAAATCCATTAAAAAAGCAGAATATACAGACTTAGCAGTTCTACAAAGGAAGAAGGGTCATGTTTTTAGAAAAATAATTCCTGTGGTCCTAAAATGTGGATAATCAACTATAGGCCCAGTGTGCTGTTTTTTCCACCTTCTGGTCAGTGCTGTCTTTTAACCCCAGCTGGGGGCCTTCTCTGAGAAGTTCATGATTCTGCACTTTTCTCCATTAGAATCTCAGCCATCAAGGAGAACCAGATGTAAGAGCTCAGAGGTCAGCCAGGTTCAGAGCAGACCAAGGCAGTAAGGAAGTACAGTTTGGGGTGATGAAAGGCATACTCCAACTTGAAAGGAATTGAAGAGCATGAATCCATTATGTCTCCTCAGGAGCGATTCCCATTATCCTCATACCCTACTTCCTGGTGATCACTAAGTTCTGGGCCTTTGCCGTGCTTGCCTTAGCCTGGCTTGCCTATGATTGGGACACCCACAGCCGAGGTAAGAGGTGGGGGAAGAATGGCACTCCTGTCTGCCAAGGACGGAACCACAAGCAGAGCAAGGGAAAAAGCAAAGGTGGGATGGGAAAGGGTCAGAGGGCTCTGCCAGGCTGCCCAGGAAGCACTGAGAGGTTGGTGTTTGTGAGTAGAGTACTTCAGTCTCAGTATGTTTTCCCACTGCCTTTCTGGTTGGCTCCAGAGGAACACGGGTCTCCAGTGCCTTAGGAGCTGGATTCAGGGATAGTACTTCCAGCTCTGATGGGTGAGAAAGAGGACTGTAGGCAGAGCTCCTCACCTCTGGGAGAGGACAGGTAATGGCAATGCTCCTCCTACTCTTTCCTTCCCTTCTCTACTCACAGGTGGCAGACGTACAGCTTGGGTACGGAACTGGACCCTCTGGAAGTATTTCCGTAGTTACTTCCCAATAAAGGTGATTATGTTTCCTCTGGGTTTCCTTAGTTCTCACTGTCCTGTCTCTCACTCCCTACTTAGTTTCATGCTTTCAAAGGCTTTGGTGGCCAGCAGTGAAGGTCAAGGCCCAGAGGTCTAAGGCAGAGCAGAGACCCAAGATGGATGGGCAGATGGGGAGACAGATAGAGAACAACCTTTCCCTCAGTGGCAAGCCCAGGTCAGCCTCTCTGACCACCACAATTTCTGGCAAACCTATGAGAGGGATTTGGGGCTCCCAGAGGGGAGCATAGGCTATCTTCTGGAACCTAAAACTACACAGCCTCTTTTCTCTACATAGCCAAACTCTGACTCAATCTCCCTCTAACAGCTGGTGAAGACTCATGACCTTTCTCCCAAACACAACTACATCATTGCCAACCACCCCCATGGTGTTATCTCTTATGGTGCTTTCATCAACTTTGCCACTGAGGCCACTGGCTTTGCCCAGATTTTCCCATCTGTCACTCCCTCTCTAGCGACCTTGGAAGGAATCTTTTGGATCCCACTTGTGCGAGACTACGTGATGGCAATGGGTGAGTATAAGCCAATCCATTTTCTAACCTACTCAAGGTTCCTGCCCCAATAAACCCTGCCAATCAGTCACTGCTAGAAGAGGACTTCATAAAAAAAAAAAAAAAAAAACTAAGTCCAGAACACACGGGGCTGGCATTAGGAGTAAGTGGCTAAGTCTGATTCTGTCTGAGATCTGGGATGTAGAGTGTGACTGAGCAGCAGAGGAAGCTACAGGGATTTATAAGACTCCAGGATTCTTGTCACAGGGGCAACTAGAAGGCTAAATTCAGGACCAAAGCCTAAATAGAATACAGAACATGAAAGCCACATTCTAGACACAACTGCAAGGAAAATCATTTGCCAGACTCCTTTCTGCGCTATTGCTTGGAGATTCTAGCCAGACATTTATATGGAAGCTCTCATCCCAGATTATTTTACAGACATTGTAAAATCACTCATATTATCTAGTATAGTCTCCATCTCCTGGTAACTCCTTTACCCTTACCCGACATGCCAGGGGACAAGATAGGCATCCATCAGAGTCCAGGACACCTTACCCATGACATGCTTCAAACCAACCACAGTGACAAATGTCCATCTCTCTGCACCACTATGTACCCTTCTGAACACCAGAAAACAACAGAAACCAAATGTTAAAATGTAAGATACATTTATGTGAACGATTCAGGTGGGACCATTAGAATCTCAGTAGATGCTTTGTTCACCTCTCAAGTTGGCATGGCTCTGGCGCATGCACTTCTCTTAGTGGTTGGAGCCTGGAGACAAGTACTGTCACCCAGTAGTGAACAGAAGGTGGGCACAGAGTAAAGATGGGGTTCATAAATTATACTATTGTTCATCTGTATTTCAATTTGGATTGGATGGGCTCCAATTCTGCCTACTCTGCCAAATTCCTAGCCAACGTATCACCATTGGCAGGTTTATCTTAGCGAAAAACACACTGATGATGGCTATTCCTGGTCATCCCTGAAGGAGAAAACTCTGGAGGGTTACCAGAGTTGTCTTCCTGGGCAGAGTGCAGGACAGCTATAGTTTGTATGTACAGATAGGAAGGGTGGGCTGAAGGATCAGTGACTGGAAGGTAGTAGGTTCTGGATGGAAGTAAACAGAGGAACTCAGTGTAACCTCAACCATTGGAATGCACTCCAAAGCAAACAGCTGGACCCCTCTTAGGTCAGACCAACCCAGGATACCGGGACCAAAGACAGAGATAGGGGGACATCAATAAGCAGGAAACAGAACTACCTCTAGAAAGAAGAGCCTCAATGAACCCATCCTTAGACACCAAGTTTATTCTACCACTTGACTCTGGTTTCACAGGCGTGTGCCCAGTGAGTAAATTGGCCCTGGAGTACACACTGACCCAGAAAGGCTCAGGCAATGCTGTGGTCATCGTGGTGGGTGGAGCTACTGAAGCACTCTTGTGCTGCCCAGGAGCCTCCACCATCTTGCTCACGCAACGTAAAGGTTTTGTGAAGCTGGCACTGGAGACAGGGTAGGTGACTTTCCATATCAAGGTGCTACGGGCCCTTTGTCACACTCTGCAGAATGCTTCCCTCCATGGAAAATGTGCTAGAGATTTGCTCTTCACTAAGGGTTCTGCCTTTTACCCTCTCACACTGACACTTGGGAATGTTTGGGCCTGAAGACTTGCTTTTTGAGCACTTTCCTTACTTGAAATTAGTGAAATAATAGCAGAAGGAGACATTTGCTTTCTGCCTGTCACCCTGCTAGGTTGAGGGCCTAGCAGCTGGAGCTTTGCTTGTACTTTGTACCCACTTGTTCACTGAGAAGCCTGAGAAGTCTCCAGGGGCAAAGAAGGTACTGGCCTTAGCAATATGAGGATTGCAAAGACTGGGTGTGGTGGCACATGCCTGTAATCCCAGCTCTTGGGAGGCTGTAAACAGGTGGATCACTGTGTGTCTGATCTAGTAGTGAGACCCTGAACACCCTGTAGACCCTTCCCTGAAATACAAAAAAAAAAAAAAGAGGATTGCAAAAGTGAGTAGATCATGCCCCAAAGAACTTACAGTGTGATTTGAAAAGTAGAATACAGTCCTTCAGCAGCTATCAAATACTTGCTGTGTGTCAGGCATAGTGGTAGGGAATTGAGGATGTAGGCATGAAAGAAATCTCGTCCTTGTGAACTCACTGTCCAATTTGAAAAACAGACTCACACACATATCATTACAAATACATTGAGGGTTCAATCACTTATTAACTCAACTACCATTACCTGGCTTAACCTACCATAATCTCCCCTCCGTATTACTACAAAACTTCTAACTACTCTCCAAGCTTCTATCCCTGCTTCCTTCACCTTAAACAATCTATTCTCAGGCTGTTGAAATAGTTCAGTAGACTAAGTGCCTGCTTAGGCAAGTGCAGAGACTGGGGTTCAATCCCCAGTACCACATGCTGTGCTGGCCCCACCCCTGGGCACACTGAGTGGGCCACTGAGACTGGGCGTGGTGGCACTCACCTGTAACCCCAGCACCAGGGAGGCTGAAAACAGGAGGATCACCATGAGTCTGAGCTGTGTAGTGAGACCCTATAGCAAATACATTTTTAAAAAGTCTATTCTCATCTGTATCCAGAATAATTATATTAAACATACTTGACAGATTATGATTTAGAGATTGTGTCACTCCTCAGAATGCTCTAGTGGCCTCCATGCCACTCACAGCAAAAGCCACAGTCCTTACAAAGGGCCTGAAAGATCTGGTTCTCAGGCATCTCCCTGACCTCATCATTCACTACTTTCCCTTTGGCAGCTACACTGGCCTCCTTGCTGAGCCCCAAACAGTCCACACACAGGCCTTATGGTATTGTCAAGCCATTCCCTCTGCCTGGAGCACTGTCCCTTCAAGGAGCTGCTCAGCTCTATCAAGTCTTTGCTTAAATGTCTCTTCTCAGTGGGCTCTGTCCTGCCCTTCCTGCTCTGTCGTTGTTCTGTTGTACTTATCGTCTTCTTACATACTATCTATTTAGTTACGTACATATTGTTTTGTGTTTATTTTCTGTCCTTTGCCCCCAAATAGTGAATTCCCTGAGGACAGAGATTTTTTAAAAAAAAATTTAGTGTACCAAGGATTGAACTAAGGACCTTGAGCTTGCCAGGCAAGCACTTATTCTACAGAGCTATACATTGAGGGCTCTGGCCCAACAGAGATTTTTTTAAAAAATTCATTGTATTCCCTGATATATCCTCAGGGCCCAAAATAGTGGTGACATGTAGAAAGAACTCAATAGAGATTTCTTGAATAAATGAACAAAGCGCTATAAGGGAGATATGTGAAAATTGTTATGGGAACACTAGTTTATGCAAAAACTTTGACCCAGAATAGAGGTTTCATGGGTGACATCTGAACTATGAATTGCCAATTCATTTGAGAGCTGCCAGTCCCCTAAAGAAGAAAGACGAACAGCACATCAGGCACCATGCCAGGGCCTAGGGATTCAAAGATGAATGGGACACAGTTCTCACCCTCGACTGGCTTGTTGTCTCTGGGCGGACTCAGGCAGGAAAAGAGATAACTGTAATATAGAGCTGGGCAGACAAGATGGCAGGAGACAGAGAAGCACTTAGCGAAGGGCTCCTGGTCTGCAGTGGGCAAACTGGAGGCTGTCAGGGAAAGTTTCTTTAGGGGCCTGAAATGGGGACTGGGACCTAAAAGGCAGCATGGAATTTGCCCTGAGAAGACTGAGAGGGCAGGATTCCAGACTCAGGGATGAGAGAGAACTTGGCACACTTAGTATGGCTGAGCAGCTGTGGGGGAGGCATGGGGAGGAGATGGGGAGGCGGTGGGGAGGTGTGCAGCCCAGAGCACAGAGGCTGCACTGAGCAGCAGGTCTGCAGTGTGGAGCGTGGGGAGGGGCATTTGAAAGCCAGGCATGGCCCACCCACATAGTGATTTTAGGAAGATCACTCTGGGTGTTCACAGCCTTCACAGCACAAGTGTAGCAGTTCCCCTCAGAGAGTTCAGGTGGAAGGTGGCACCAGGTGGGAGCAACACACAAAGCTGGAGATGGTTGTCTTGGGTTCTTGTCCAACGGTCAGGAGGTTGATGAAGTTTCCTGCTTTGGACAGAGTTTTGCAGGTGGAGATTCACTCGTTTGGAGAGGTCACCCTCTTGCCCCTCTCTTTGCAGGGCATACCTTGTTCCTTCCTATTCGTTTGGTGAGAATGAGATTTACAACCAGGAAACCTTCCCTGAAGGCACATGGATAAGGTTCTTCCAAAAAAACTTCCAGAAAACATTTAAAAGAATCCTAGGATTAAATTTCTGTACCTTCCATGGCCGAGGGCTCACTCAAGGATCCTGGGGCTTCCTGCCTTTCAATCGACCCATTACCACAGTTGGTGAGCTGTTCCACTCTCCCTGACCTAACCTGGTTCTTGATTCTCCCCCACCTTAAGTCATCCATCAAGCCCCTGGGGGCCCCAGCTCCCAGCCAGGGTGGGCAAATGGAATTCCAGTGGGCGTGGTTGAGAGCAGCATGGAGGGTAACCAATCAGATAACAGTTCTGACCTTTCATGTGTGACATATGAGAGCTCAGCAGCAGTCACCAGATTATCATTCTTCACATGCATTCCTCAGCTCCCTCCTTCTTATTCTCTGAAGCACAAGTAAGATTAGGTGGCCAGAGAGCCAGGTTAGGGCTAGAGAGATGGAAAGACTGAAAGAAGCAGGAGGACCCCGATACAGCCAGCATGTAGCCCCAGGGAGGGTGGATAGGATGAGTTGGGATAGGGATTCTGATGCTTGTCCCATCTTTCTCCATAGTTGGGGAACCTCTGCCAATTCCCAAGATTAAGAGACCCAATAAGGAAACAGTGGACAAGTACCATGAACTCTACATCAGTGCTCTACGCAAGCTGTTTGACCAACACAAAGTTGCATACGGCCTCTCTGAGAACCAGGAGCTGACAATCATATGATGGGAGCCAGATTCCTTGTTACTGAAGCCCAAACTGCGAAGGATCCAAGTAAAGCCACAGGGAAGGAAGAACTTGGGGAGAGGGGTGGATCTCAAGGATGAGAGGGGATTTCAACCAAGGCAGAGAGTACTCAGTGAGTCAAGGTTCTAGCAATGGTGCCCCATTCCAAGTGGCCGAGGCAGCTGTCGTGAAAGAACCAGGCAGGCAGTGGGAACCGAGGAGGGCTGGCTAACAGGAGGTGACTCTACTACCCTGTTGTTTTAGTGCAATGACCCAGTCCAGGAGTCTTGAGAGTCACTCTAGCTAGTTGTCTAATTGAAGTAATGAGAAGTCGCTCCTTCTTCCCAAACCTCAGGAATACCATGGCGATTTAGGTTTGTGCTTAGAAGTTTAGCTGGGAATAGAGACAGTTTTTTGCCTGCCGATACAACTTGGAGATTGTCACAACTTAACTAAGGGCCCAGATAAAAAGGATTTCCTCAGTTACGACAGAGTTGTTGATTGACAATACAGTTACACTGTTTCCTTGATTAAAAATAAAGCTCTAGATAGCATATGATAGGCTTATTTCCCAATTGGTCTAGGATTCACCGCTGGGTATCCCTCAAGCCAAAGTCTTTTTTTTCTGGCCATAACCATGTTTCTCTTTTTCACCCACTCTTCCTACTGCCCCTGACAGAAAAGGTAAGAGGAAAGAATCATAGCTGCTGCCCAGTATAGGAGACAGAAGAAGTAATGGAACCTAACTGGAATAGATTCCCACAGAATGGCCCTCCTTTCCTGACCCCACATAGCTAACATGGGCCAGAAGGCAGGGAGCCAATGGCCATGCACCAGCTATGCATTCACTTGATGTCATATATCTACTGTATCCCAGAGACCATTTCATCACCTTTCACAAGCGTTGTCACTTAATGCTAGCACTAGCCCTGTGACTGAGATTACCGCCATTTCCATTTCACAGTACCTGAAATTCTTGAAGACATATAATTTGGAAAAACTAGCATTCAAATCCAGTGCTTATTAATTTTCCTCAGTGCATAATCATTTGTCATATTCCTTATTTTCTGGTGACCTGTGAGCTTTAACTTCCTAACTGAGGTTCCATGGAACCCCATAAACTTAGTTTGTAAGCATGGACACAAATGGCATGGCTTCTTCTTCGACAGTTCCCAAGTTTTCTCAGGGATAATAATTTTAAAAACCTTTCAAGGGCTGGCAATGTAGGTCATTAGCAGAGTGCTTGTCTAGCATGTATGAAGGTTTGGCCTCATGTCCCAGTATGTATATATGTAATTTCTTTTATCAATAGAATGCAATTAAGAGTACAGAAATAAATGTGTACTCCTATGGCCAATTAATTTTCACTGAGGATGCCAAGATAAGTTGAGGGGAATAAGAATAACCTTTTTGCCAAATGATACTTATTATTACTATTTTGGTGGAACGGGGGATTGAACTCAGGCCCTTGTGCTCCCCAGGAAAGCACTTATTCTACTGAGCCATGTCCCTGGCCCTAAATTCTCCCCCTGCTTTTTTTTTTTTTTTTTTTTTTGCAGTACTGGGGATTAAACTCAGGACCTTGAGCTTGCCAGGCAAGTGCTTATTCTACTGAGCTATCTCCCTGGCCCTAATATTTATTCTTAATAACAAAAAAGTGGGAATAATCCCCAAGTTCATCAGCTACTATGTATCTAAAACATGTGGACCATCTATATGTTGGAATATTATTCATCCACTACAAAAGAATGAAGCAAAGATATATGCAACAATATAGATGACCCTTGAAAATAGTACAGTAAGTAAAAGAAACAAAAAACAAAGACTGTACTGTATGTTGTTTGTTTCTAATATTATTTGATTATACTAATAGTCTCCAGGAGGCTGAGGCAGGAAGATTGAAAGTTCAAGCCCAGGCTAGGCAACTGAGTGAGACCCTATGTGAAATAAGAAAATAAAAATAGAGCCAGGGATATATCTTAATGCAAAGCCCTGGGTTAAAGTGAATTCTATGGAATATCTAAAAATAGGCATATCAAAAGGAAGAGATAGAGGGAGAGAGATAAAAAGTAAAGAGAAAGTGGCTGCTAATGAGTATGGAGTTTCTTTGTGGGATGATGATAAAAATGCTCTGGAATTAGGCAGTGATTATGGTTGTACAACTTTATAAATCAATAAAAACTATGAAATTGTGTAGTTTAAAATAGTAAATTATATGGTATGTGAATTCTATATCAATGAAAAATTAACATTTAAGAAAATTGAGCTAAGCCTACTGCACACACTAATAATTCTGAGAAGCTGAGCTGAGGGATTGAAAGTTCAAGCCCAGCTTAGGCAACTTAATGAGACTCTTATCTTGGAATAAAAAATAAAAATAGGTTTGGTGATGTAGCTCAATACAAAGGTCCTGGGTTCAAATTCCAGTAGCAAAAGTAAGAGAAAAAGAAAAATTAGTCTTAAGTTAAGTGGAGGGGGAAGTACGAGCTATATTAATTTCCTCCACTCACAACTATTATTTTAAATTGCTTTTCTGAAATATGATTTGTTGATTTAGAAGAAGTTGCAAAAATAGAGTCCCTTAAATGGTTTATCCAGTTTCCACAAGGGTGACATCTCAGATAAGTATAGTTTGATATCAAAACAAGCAATTGACACTAGCACACAGTTGCTAGATGATAGCATTCATTTAATTTCTGTAGTTTTATGTAGGGACTCATTGGTGTCTTGGTGTATCCGGGGGAAATAGCTACAAGAACGAGGGAAAGACAAAGAAGGGCTGGGTCAAATGGTGGCCCATTGCCTGATTGGCAAAGGACCCCCAGAACAACAGTAGAGGAGTTTGTTTATACCTTTGCAGAGTTAGTATCATGTGACACAAGGTTGCCTAGTGACCAATAGCTGACATTGCCCAGGAAGGAGGCTTTTCTCAAGACTGAAGTTGCTTGACTGCTGTAGGCACTGAGGCCTACACATTTGACCAATTTCCAGCTTCAGTGGCTCCCAAAAGTTTTGTGTGGTCATTTGTGTTTGTATGTATGCATATGCATGTGTATAACTTGGGTCCGCATATAAACCCACATGTCCATCATAATGGAGGATTGTTTTATGATGATAACCATGCATACCCCTATCCTCATCCTCGTTCCCTGACCTCACTGATCCGCTGTCCAGCTTTGTCATTCCAATTATTGTCATTCCAATAATTTATCTATTACATAAATGGAATTATGCAATATGCGATCTTTTGAGATTTTTTTTCTTTTTCCACTAAATGTAATGTCCTTAAGCAGTAAATTGTCCAGACACTTCCCAAAAGAAGTATAAATGGCCAGTAAATACATGAAAATATATTCAGCATTTTTAGCCATCAGGGAAATGCTAATCAAAACTATATTGAAGGGACCGGGGAGACCGATCAGTGGAATAAACGCTTCCCTGGCAAGCACAAGGGCCTGAGTTCAATCCCTGGTTCCACCCCCGTCCCCAGAAAAAGAAAGAAAAAAACTTTATATTGAAATTCCATCTCACCCTAGTCAGAATGGCCATCATCAAGAATATAAAAAACAATTAAATGCTGGTGATGGGGGAAAGCAACATTTCTACACTGCTGGGATTGTGAATTAGTGCAGTCATTATGGAAATAACTACTGCATTTCCTCGAAAAAATAGAACTAGAGCTAAGATTCAATCCATCTCTACCTGTCCTCAGTATATTCCTAAAAGAATTAAAGTCAGCATACTCTAGAGATCCCAGAATATTCCTGTTTATTACAGTATAATTCACAATAACATCTATGGAAACATCTTAGGTGTTCATCCACATATTAATGGATAATGAAAATGTGATACACATACACATACAATAGGATATTACTGAACCACAGAGAAGAATGAAGCCATATCATTAAGAAAATGGATAAAACAAGAGCACCATGTTAAGTTAAATAAATCAGACTCAGAGAGTCAATATCCCATGTTTCCTCTCATATGAGGAATCTTAAGAGAGAAGGAGAGGAAATGAAAGTAGGAGAGAATTGGAGGACAGAAAAGGGGAAGAAGGAAGAGGTAATGGAGAAGAAAGGATGGGAGTATTTCACATGTGTGTATGAATACACCAAAATGAAATCCATGAGTTTGTATAACTAATAGGCAGTAATGCAAATTTAATTAAATTATATTAAAATAAATTACATTTAAAAAGAAAAAAATTAGAGAAAACACAAATTTCTAATGCCCAAAAACACCTAAATTAGGGCTGGCCAGATAGCTCAGCAGATTAAAGCAACCTTCTTAGGCAGACACAGGGACAGGGATTCGATCCTCCGCATGCTGTGCCAGCCCCGCCCCCAGGGCGCACTGAGATGGCGATTGAGACTGGGTGTGGTGGCAGCATGCCTGTAATCCCAGCACCTGGGAGGCTAAACACAAAAGGTTCACTATGAGTCTCTGATCTGTGCAGTGAAACCCTGTAGACCCCGTACTAAATACAAACAAACAAACAAACAAAAAGCCTAAGTTGTCATGTAAATCTGTCATATATCAGTGCATCTTTTCTTCTTATTGACAAAGTAGCTATACTTTTATGGTCTATTTGTATCCATTTGTTTGGAAAGATTCTGGATTGTTTACAGCTTTTGGCTACTGCAACTAAAGCTGCTAGAAAATATTTGTAAGTTTTTAAGTCAACCTACATTTTCATTTCCCTGGAATAAGTGCTTAGAAAATCAGTCGCTGAGCTGTGTGATAACTGCACATTTAGTTTTTATAAGAAACTGTCAAACTATTCTCCAGAGTGGTGTTCTAGATTCTAATCCTTTTCTTGGGCATACAGTTTGCAGGTCTTTCCTTCTCATCTGTCACTTGTCTTTTCAATCTGTGAACAGGGCCTTTTGGAAAGAAAATCATTTTTTTCAGTTTTGATGAAATCCATGTATGATTTTTTTTCTCTCATGAGCTGTTTGAGTTTACTATTGCACCTATAAAAGTTCCAGAAACTCAGTGACTTAGAATAACTCATGTTGAGTCCATTAGCCAAAAGCCTTTCAGAAGTCAGAAGCCTGGAAAAGGATCTTGTGTTAAAGGAAGGCACTGGCAAGGCTTCTTCCTTTGGAGACTCTAGGGTATAATCCATTCCCTTGTCTTTTTCTATTTCTAGTGCCCATTCACATTACTCGGCTCATGGCTTTCATCCAGCTCTGTTTCTGTCCTCTCCTCCCCTCCTCTGACACTGACCTTCCTCTCTCCCTTTTATTTTTATTTTTATTTTATTTTATTGAGAAACAAATGGCAATGAGACAGTTTTAAAACAGGTTATTAGGACAGTTACAATAATTAATACATTGCACATTGCTATCTTCTTAGTGGTTATTCATAGTACAAGATGCAGACAGGATATCCTGTCTAAACACTATTAGTACAAATCTTATTTCTCATTGAATTAGAAGGTAGCTGTATATCTATCCTAAGTATTTTGTATATACTGATACAAAATGGTCCTTCATTTATATCCCCTTTTTTGTTTAGTTTTTTCAGAGAAGGGTATTCCATTGCCATTTAAATATTGTAGGTGAGTGAATGCAGCAAAATAATCCAATATAGTCCAGTAGACCATAATAGTAGTGGGTTATCCGCAGGACTGCTATGTCAGAAGTTGTTGAAAATATTTTAATTTTGTTTATGTAGTGGGCTCAGCCCTCTCACCCTTTTAGATGAGCATCTGTGATTACATAGGGCCGACCTACTGGACCCAGGATAGTATTCCCATCTCAAGATCCTTAACTTAATTATATCTGAAGAGTTCCATCAGGGAAGATGTTAATTCACAAATGTAGGGGATTAAGGCAGAGCCACCTTTGGGAGGGCCATGTTGTGAGCTTACTCCATGGATCTTCTGGTGTTATATCTGTATAAACTCTTCACCGAACACTAGGTTTTCAAGATTCATTCTCTGCCTCTTTCTCTCTCTGTCTCTCTTTGTGTCTCTTTCTCTGTCTCTCTCTCTCTGTCTCCCTCCTTTCCTCCCTCCCTCCCTCTCTCTCACTGAGCAATGAACCCAGAACCTTTGCTCTCACCTACATTCCAAGCTCTTTTTTTATATTGAGACTGAAATTCACCAAACCACTACATTGCCCAGACTAGGCACAAATTTATGATCTTCTTGCTTAGTCTCTCAGAGTGCTTAGATTGGACTCCTATGTTTCACTTCCTTTAATTATTTTTCTCATTATTTTATTTTATTTTATTTTATTTTGGACAGGGTGTACAGGGTCTCATTACTAGATCAGACTCATAACCTGCCTGTTTATAGCTTCCCAGTATTCATGAACTTAATTGCAACCAAAATCTTGCAAAAAATTCTACATTCAGAATCATGGAAAGAATTAAGTTCACAAACCAAGATACCAGTGTAGTTAAGTATAGACTTTTTTCAATTTTAATTTTTTATTAGCACATGTTTGGGGTACATAGTGATTACATCCCCTGTGTAGAACTGGTACATGTCCATAGCATGTCTTCATTCTTTTTCTTATCACCTTTGTCTCCCTTCCCTTTATCTCTTGATGTACTTCCCTTTTGCAAATGATCTTTATCTCCCTATTCCGTATTATCTGCCATTTAGTTTTCTTTTTATTTACACTTGAGTTTTTCAATGTGATATTTAACCTTGGGCATGTTACTTATTTCATTTAATAATATGGTCTTAAGATGCCTTCATTTTCCTACAAGTGATATAAATTTATCCTTCTTTATGGCAGGATAGTACTCCACAATGTATGAATGCCACATTTTCTTTATTCCACTGTTCATGGGGACATATGCTGCTCATATGATTTACCTATTGCGAATTGTGCTGCTGAAAACAGGGGTAATTCTTTCTAGATTATTATAGAACTAGATTACAACACTCAGTATTACTAATGAAACATATAGAGACGCAATCATATTCATAAATATTTTATAGCTCTTATTAGTAAATGTTTGTAGTATATGATATTTACATGTATTTAGGCAGTACATACATGTCTTCAGCATCTCAGAATTTCTTTCATTTTCCTGCTCCCCATGCTTCTCCCTCCTCCATATCTAGATCTCCTCCCTGATTTTCATTATTTGTTAGTTTCTGTGCGAGACACATAATTGTTATACTTGCATCTTAAATGCTTTCATAGCACATTCCTTTACCCCTCAGAGCCTATTTATTGTTGTTGTGGTTTTCTTTTGTTGTTGTTTTTTTTTAAGCTGGAAATCAAATCCAGGGCACTGAGCTCTATGCTGACTTCCATGCTCAACCCCAAGACATCTTGATTTTAGTAAAAACTTCCACTGTGAGGATTTCCATATTTTCCTTCTTCACATAGCACTTTATGGGTATTTTAGAGAGGTTGTTTATTTTTTATTTTTGATTCAGTTAAATTATATCATTTTGGATTTATTTAACAGCACTTTCTTTGAGAGTGCTGTAATAATCCTTCTTAAGTTACTGTCTCTATGAAATAGCTTTTTACTTCAGTAATTCTTTAATGTCTTTTACAAAGGCAAGCTGCTGTTTGTCATTTTGGCTTATGCCTCTGAAAAAATAAACATAACTTATTTGAAAAACGTTATTTTTTTTTCAAAATACAACACTTAAATTCTTTAATGTTATAGATTTGTTAAGAATTGGTAAAATAGTCGAAGTTAGCTTCTTTATATTTCCCCTTCGTCTGGACCAGAATAAAAATTTCAAGGCTTGAGGTAAGCAAGAGGTAAGGCTATATCATGCAAGAAAAGTTGTTTTATTCTACCATAGATTTCCAAATGAAAGCACAAAGAAAAACATGACACATTGCTGAAAAACTGGAAAGGAATCAGAAATTTACTAACCCCATCCTGCAGCAAGTGGTTTGATCATATTGAAAACAAAGATTGAGAATTCATCAAACATTGGAACAAATACATTTTGAAAAAAAAGTAATACAAAACTCTTAGATTATTATACAGGAATAGACAGTGTATGCCATTTAAATATATTATTGTTTACAGTGATCAACATTAGATAATTTAGTTGTCTTGAAATGTAGATAACGAGCTTTTAAAGATCACATAACAGGAGACAGTGCTAGACTATGAACCCTGATTTTGTCATTTATCTTATTTTGGGACTTCATCTGGAAAGAATTTTTTTTTGGCAGAACTGGGGATTGAACTCAGGCCCTTGCGCTTGCCAGGGAAGCGCTCATTCCACTGAGCTATCTCCCTCCGAATCATTTTTCTTTGTGTGTGTGTGGTTCTAGGAATCAAGTGCAAGGTATTGTGCATGTATGGCAAGAGCTCTACTACTGAGTGGTACACGTCCCCCACCCCTATAAATTATGTTTTTGTTTTGTTTTGTTTTGTTTTTCTTGTGGAACCGAGGATTGAACTCAGGCCCTTGTGCTTGCTAGGGAAGCGCTTATTCCACTGAGCCATCTCCCCAGCCCCAAGAAATTTATTTTTAAATACACACCCAGGATGACCTCTTCAGAGCAGTGGTAGTAGAAGGCAATTTGTATTTTAATCATGTTAAAGTGACAGGTGGTGATTGGCTACACTGCAGGACCACCTACCCACAAATAAAATAAAGCTGGAAAAAGCCACTTTGAGACCAAATTTGGCCCAATTACTGGAGGGTTGCCCCATTCACCAGGTTTTCAATACTCCAAATTCTTAAGGAACAAAGAAAGTCCAACATGATAAACACAAAAATATTTTTATATGGGACTTCAAGTTATAGATCCTGTTACCTTTTAATGTAAAACAGGTTGACATAGAAATTTGTAAAATAATAAAAGTACAAAGTAATTTAAAAAAAAGATGGAGGTACATAGGGAACAGGATTCACTTGAAAATCAAGTCAACACATGGCAGGTGCTCGTGTGGGTCCCTTCAGATCCTTGTGACCCACATCCACAGGCCACTCATCTGTCTTACCCTGGATTCCAAGGCAGGCAGTTAGCTCAGGGTGAGGGAATTCATACGTGCTCCTGCACAGGAGGATCTTGGCAGTCTGCACAGTCCAGCAGCCAGCACTACAGCTCCAGGGGAAGTGCCTGCCTTAACGTGTTTGTAAGGGGGCCATGATTCATAGCTGGCTGCTGGAAGCTCTGATTTGAATGTGTTGCATGCATGACCCATAAAAGTGATTAGATCTATTTGTACCACCAGTGGTACAAGCCACCTGATGAGATGAGAAAGTCATGCATGTACCACCAGTGATAGTGTAAGCTAGTGGGAAACATTAAATGGGGAAGGAACCCTCAGGTGGCTGCCACACCTTCAAACAGACAGATCTGAATAGTCATGTTTCTCCAAAGGACCATATTGGGGGAATTGAATAGGACTGCTGTAGGAAACTAAGTAAACTGTGAATGTAGTTATTTTTAACATATTCACTATGAGTTTTGATACTGAACAATATGAAGGTTCTAAAAGGAAATTACATCAGAAATACTGAAACAATAACTTTTGAACATAGTGATTAGCATCAAAAGAGATGTTAGTCCAATGCTGGTACTCATGTTTTCTTTTGTAAAGATGCCAAGACTTTGGGCAAGATTATGATTCCTGCAATGGCTTACAAATTACTGACAATCCTGGGTGAAAAGCTTTCCTTTGCCACCTGTTTTCATTATTTTGTTAAGGTTGGCATAAGCAGCTCTGCTCAATACTGTTAACTTTCAGAGGCCCGGATGTTAGGGGGCATGTTTTGCAGCCAGGGCTCCCTGGAGCTAGCTGTAGAGGACCCAGGGCCACTGAGCTGTCTGGTTATTTCTGTGTACTGGAGATGCTGCCTGGCCCTTGATGAGGAGGCTTGCGGCAGCACGTGGTAAACCCTTTCCTATCAATCTACTCCAGGGGTCCCTCATATCATTGTAGCTCTGGAGTAAGAACTGAGGTAGGGGATGGGCGAGTCTCACACTGTTGAGGCACACACTGATTTGGCATTGGGCAACTGCTACCTTTGCAGCCCTGCCTTCTCCAAGGTTTATAAATGTGGAATCAATGCTCGATTCTTTTGCCTGACTAGAGCACACCCACAGCTCATCAGATGAATTTGCTTTTTCTTTTTTCTTTTCTTTTCTTTGTTTCTTGTTTTTTTTTCCTTTTGTGGTTTTTAGTTTTATTTTAGAGGATTTATGTGGTTCTCCCTCTCCCTCTTTAATTTTTGAGGGAGATTTGGGGTTCTTTCTTTTAGGCACAGATAGTGCATTCCTGAGACCAGAATTTTTATATACAGGCTCTAGAGAGTTCTTTGCCTTTCCCTTCTGTTAGTTAAGACAGAAAGATCCAGACTCGTTGCTTCCTAACACCAGCACCATTTCTTACCACCAGTTCTGACCCCAGAAATGCACACCTGTAGACACCTCAGTCTAAAGGTGCTGAATTTCAAATCTAGGCTGCTCCACAAGAAATAGCTGCATCTCATGCTGAGGAGGCACTGGTGGAGACCTGTCCACTATCTGTACAGGTGCCTTCTGATGATAATAACACAGGGCATGGCGAGTACTTAGCTGCTGTGGTAGAAAGACACCCGCTTCCCTAAATTCCTGGGAATTTTGGGCATCTGGAAGTCAGAACAGGGATAGCACTGGTAATTCTCTTGGTAATTCCGAGGCTGTGGCCACTGCTGCAGATGGTGCCATGCCTCACTTGGCTGCTGTCCCACAGCATATGAATAAGAGGGCCTTTGCAGCTCCCGCTGCTGCCCCATTCCCTGGCCACTGCAGACATAGAGGGAAAGGAAGGATGAGGAGGCATGATGGGCTCCCCATGACTCATAGTCTGCACTTTCAAAATACTTCCTGAATATAATAGGATACATAAGATTAGCTGGTGAGGAGCTGGAAGAAGGTCCACTTCTCGGGATACCTACATACCTCGAAGCGCAATTTGATTGCCTGTCACTGTATCTGGCCCCAAAGTCTGGTGACCCAAACCCTCCACTAGGAATGTCCTGCATGTCCAGATGATAGTAGACAGCTCTGCCTAATGAAGCATCCTGACCATAAAATGACATCAACCTGGTATTCTTGTAGCCTGGGAGCAAAGGATCTTGGGCAGGAAACTTGCGATGTCTCCTGGTGGCGAAAATTCTGTGCTTCTTTCTAGGTGGTAGCCTGGCTCTTCTATTTTGGAACCAACTATCAATAACATACAATGGGCAGTGGACTTGTTTGGCTAGCTTTTTCCTGGTTGTGAAATCGGGGTAACAATTTTGTTCACATGACTGATTTAGGATCTGCAGTTCCTCCTTTGTAAATTTGTGTCACAGTCTTCTTCTTCCATGTCTCACTCTTACACTGTTCTGATTATCTCCTTTAGATGAAGATCCATTGGCCTCCATGAAGATTTCTAGTGCAGGGTCTCTTCGGCACCATGGTGATCTGGGCACTTGAGAGTGTGTGGTCACTGGCCAGGTCAAGATCTCTACCACCAGCTCAGCTCCCAGCCTCTTGTGGTGCTAGGGCCACTTTGCTTTGGATGCTATCACAATGCAGAGCCCCTGTGAGTGCTACTGTGCTCAGTGATCTTCCCAGTGGTCCAAAAAATGTTAAATGCACCTGCAAAGTCCTGGTGTATTAAAGAACTCCGCTGTTTGTTTAAACAATACTTAGCAGAAAAACTGTGAGAGTTTAATTCCAAATCTTATGGACTAGTATTTTTATTTTTATGTCTTTTTGAGACAGGGTCTCACTATGCAGTTCAGGCTGGCCTTAAGCTCACTTTGTAGCTCAGGCTGGTCTGGAACTCACAACAATCCTGCTGCCTCAGACTCCCGAGTGCTGGGATTACAGGCATGCACCACCACGCCTGGCTGGACTAGTATTTTTAAATGAAATATTATTTATACACCACATAATTTATCTCTTTAAAATGTGTAATTGAGTATTTTTACATGTACAGTAATACCTCAGTTTACAAATTCTTTTGTTTGCAAACAATTTGGTTTGTGAACAGAAGCATTAGGCAACATCACATCAAGTGAGGAGACACATGCAGCCATCTTCCCCAGACTTATGGAAGAATCCAGTTCATGAGCTGAGGCACCGCTGTATTCACAATGTATATATATATTTTAAAGACATCCTGGAGAGTCCAGTCTCTGAAGAAATTACCTCTCACACAAAGAAGCATTTATGATTCAATACTTATAGTGAGTATTTCATTTATATGGTGAATATGGGTTGAAAAATAATATATATGGATTTTCTTTTTATTTATTCTCAGTATCAATTTTTAGGTTATCATAGTGTGAGGTGAGTTTTCAAGAATAAATCCCAATGTATTGTAATTCACCACTTTATAAGACATGAGGTTTTTTATGACAGCATAATACCTAAATTTAACCCAGAAACCAAAAGGCTATAAATTATTTACAAGTGATATGACTGTTTAAAAACTCAAACAATAAACTCAGAACCTGTTAAGAGTGCCTAATGCAAGTTAATAAATACCAAATATATTTTTCCTGTTTACTAATAACAACCAATCAGAAAATATAAAAGCAAAAAGTCTAAAAAAATTAATGATTTGTGTAAAGGATTGTGTCATTAAATAGAGAGATGGACTATGTTCCTAGATGTGCAGACTCAGGGTTGTAAAGACACTGTTTCGGGGCCAGGGATGTAGCTCAGCAGTGCAGCACCTGCTGAGCAGGTGTGAGGCCTTGTACCAAAAAACAAATAAACAAACAAACAAAAAACTCCTCCAAAAAAGCACTTTGAAAACATTATTTCCAAATTAAATTGAGTATTTTATGCATTTCCAATAAAAATCCTAATACCATTCTTCTGGAACTTGAGAAGGCTATTCTTAAATTCATCTGGAATAAACAGTAGAAAATAAGTAGCCAATTTTTGAAAACTTAGAGTAACAAGAAGTAACAAAAATAATGCAGAGCAACAGGGAGAGGAACACGTCCAAGACATTGTTGCAATTTGCACTGAATCAACCAGAAAATTTTGGGCCAATTGGAAAGTTGCATATAAATCCTTCCTTTATATGCAAGCACAAGCAATGAAAAGACACTGTTCCTGATCCTTCATTTACATGTAACAGGAAGCCAAATGAGTTATTTGATAAGACAGTTTATACGTGGCTTGATGCCAAATGAATGTTTGATAAGATGCCTTTCCTAATATCCTATTTATATAAAAAGTATTAACTCAGGATTTTTTTTTATACAAAAGTCCTTTTTCCCTTATTCTCTGTGTTTCTGTGAACCTTGTTACTGGCCAGCTCTTGCCTCTGCAGAGCATAATTCTTTTGTATCGTCAATAAATGTACTTTCACAACTCTTTTGTGTGTTTTGTCTTTTGTTTGGGGCACCAAGACTTACGAAGAAAGCCCACAGAACTCCCCATCTGCTAACATAAGTAGATATTTAAGTACATTACAAATATTCAAACATTTGTGGGAATGTAGACTGGTGCAACTGTTATGGAAATCAGTATGGAGACTCCGCAAAAAACTAAGACTGGAAATCCCACTCAATCCAGATATCCCTCTACTGGGAATTTTCCCAAAAGAACTGAAAACATTATATCATAGTGATATATGTGCACCCATGTTTATAGCAGCACAGTTTGTGATAGCCAAATGTTGGAAACAACCAAGATGCCCATCACCTGAGAAATGGATGAAAAAGATGTGGTATTTGTATACAATGGAGTATTACTCAGCTATAAAGAATGATAAACTTGAAGCCTTCATATATAAATGGATGCAACTTGAACATATACTCATAAGTGAAATAAACCAGGCACAGATTGTTATGGGTCGCTCAGAATAGGAACCAGATCAGCCAGATTGGAATTTAGAAAGCCATTTATTACTGAGCTCAGGGCCTCCCATCAGCTCTCAAGCAGGAAAGGACTGAAAGATGGCTTGCCCAGGAAGCAGGGAGGGGTTTTAAAACTTGGAACCACATTGAGTTTGATAAACAAATTCATTGTCTGACACAAAATAATGCTTTCAGAGTCATTGTGACCACTACTCAAACCAAGTTTGCTGGGGCTTTTGTTTCAGTTTCTGGTAAATTTGCATCTGAGTACCTGCAGGCAGCTTTGCATGGCCCAGAGGTTACAAGTTAAAGCCCCTTTAGTGTTCTTAACGGCCCTATTTACTAAGCAACCTAGTACAGTGGGTGATATACATTTACAACAGAAACCACAAGATTTACATTTATAGCCTAAAATGTGAGTTAACCCATTACAACATGTGTAAATATCATACAGTTTCCCTACTCTAAGAACTCGAAAGAAGAAATACAAATAGAAAGGTATAACACAATTAAAAGGAAAGTGAGAACTTGAGGATTAGACAACAAAGAGAGGGAAAGCAGAAAAGCTAGGAAACATGACAGGGGCAAAGCCATACATTTATATGCACAAGGTGGTTAAGGCAATGATCCTGAGAATCTTCAACAGGTTTTTGAAACTAGCACTTAATTGGTAGGATTCTCACCCTGACTAATTATATATGCTGATACCTGTGAACTAAGCAACTGCACTGAAGATAGCAATGTGTAATACTAGGGCCCTGTTTGGAATGCCTGTCATTCTGGTCTTCTAAATATGTACTGCTTGTCATGACATACCAATTATTACCATACTATCTCCCAAGAAATGTTTGTTTAAAAAGGGTAATAAATGAAAACAAGAGGCAAGAAAAAAAAGTCATAGGACTGTCCTGCTACAATGCTGTATATGGTTATATTTCTAAATTTCTGTGTAAAAATATGTAATTGTTTATTTTTATTTTTTAAATATCTTTTTATTTTTTCTTCAGATTCTGCAGGGATTTAAAGTTTAACATATCAATGTTTGATGGAAAATACCTTTTCCATGTTATATCTAAAATGCTTAATATTCAGACAGATAGTGAGATTAAGCTCAACTGCCTATATTATAGTGTAATAATATCATTAAGCTTTTCTTCTGGAGGGTTAACAACTTAAGTTTGCACACCAAAAATTTAGAGAAAAAGAAGGGCTACAAGGACAGCCAACATTTTGGCCCTAGACATTCAAGGTCCATGAGGACTCAGGACATAAGAAAACCTGTACTGTAACATCCTGTAATTCAGTTGTGTCCCAAATTTACTGATCAAGGAGATTGTGGGGCCACAGAGGAAAGTGACTGATGATGTAGAGTGTGCCTAAGAAGAGTTACATGGAGAGAAAACATCCTCTCGGGCTTTCATAGAGAACAAATTGGTCAAGCAATGACCATGACTCATCCACAAGGCTTACACTAGCAAAGGATCTACAAACTTCAGTACAGACTTTCAGGGTAAATCCTGAAGGGATTTGACTGACCTTGGTGGATACAAAAGTTACAGTTCTTGTTATAGTTAGGATAGATATACAGATACTTTCTCTCAATTCAATGAGAAGAAAGATTTGTACTAATGGTGTTTAGGCAAGATATCATTTCTGCATCTTTGATCTGAAGAACTACTACAAAGATAATAATATGCAACATATTAATTATTGCAACTGGCCTACTAAACTGTTTTGAAACTGTCTCATTGCTATTTGTTTCTCAATAAAATTAATAAGGAAGAGAACCAAAAAATACTAAAATATTAAAATAAGATAATGAATATTACTGCTGCAAAAATCGATACACAAGTCAATGTGTTAAAACACAAGGCTCTGTAACAGATATATGAATACACACACACACACACACAAACACACACTGAGCACAGAAGAAGCCCTTCAAACAAGAATGGGTGATGTTGTCTAGGCTAGTGCAAGATCCGAACTGAATGACACAACACCATTATCTTAATATGTAGCAAAATTAATGTTCAAGGTCTTTTAGAGTTTGTGGAGCTGAAAAGAATGAAATAGAGTCACTGGCCAGGTATTCCTCAGCTGACTTCCCTGAGGAGCTATAGACCCACATTCACTTTTATTCTGTTTCTGCATGGTGAGAAAAGTATCAAAGAGAGCCGGAGGAGAGAGAGGTTGGACTGGAAGTAGATGGGAAGATGGTTCTTTTTGGGGAGGACTTTCAGGCCTTCGGTCTCATTGCTGAGAGAGCCTAAAATTATAACTGAGAACTCATCTTTCCTGATCCTCTACCACACAATCCACCACAGTTTCAAAGCATAATGTCTGAGGAAGAGCTAAAACATCTTAGGGCTCCTAAGACTTGGTGGTGAATTTTCTCTACCAATTTCACCCAATAATTGTACGAGTTCAGGAATGGCCTGTAACAGGGAGTTGGTGAGTCAGAGAACAGAAGCCATGCTGACAGCTGGAGGAGGACTCTACCCCCTTTACAAACTCAACTTTCTGGACAGGAGCCAGGTAACACAGCCCAAAAGCATCTGTGCAAACAAATCCTCCCTGAAGACAAGTAGAGCTTTGGAGATGCCTCGTCTTTATCCCCAAGATCTTTCACACCATATGACGTATGTAAGCCTTGACAGCACATAGTGTTTCTAGAGGATTAGCCGTTCAAACATGTCAGTGTCACATGTCACTCCAGGCTTTCAAGCTATTGCTGCATGATTGTTTCATTATTTTCACAAATGCTTACAGAGCCCTTCTATGTAGCAGGCCCTGGTATAGATGCTGGGATCACAGTGTTGAATAAACCAAAGACTTTGCTGTCCCAGAGTTGACATTTTAGTTGGAAGCAGATGATCAAGCAAGCAAAATCATTAGGTATCAATAACTGCCATTAAGAAAAAGTAAGATAATAAGGGGTCACTGGTCTAGGAGGTGTCCTATTTGAGCCAGATAAAGGAGGGAGGCCCTGTCTTCTCATGTTACTTGGACAGACATCCAAACAGAGTGAAACAACTAGTCAAGCTAATGTCAGGAGAAACAGCCTGAAGAGAGAGATCAGTAGGTGAAAAAACATGAGGGGATTCTCCTTGGCATTTTCAGGAAACAGTAAAATGTCCTGGTGACTGGTAAGAGTGGAATGAGCAAGAGAAAAATGGAAGAGAAGATGAGAGAGGCTGGCAGCGACTATATTGAATACAACCTCATAGTCCAACTGGATTGACCTTGGATATTTTTCTAAGTGGCAGGAAGAATTGTTGGAGGGTTTAAAGGGTTTTTTATTATCATGAAAGTTTTAAACATACCAAAAGAGAGGACAGTATAATTAACCTCACAAACTCATCACTTAGATTCAGCAATTATCATGATATCACTTGCTTCAACTATTCCAATTCTTTGGCTCTCTTCTTTTTTCTTTTATTTCCTGTCTTTCTTTTTTTCTTCTTTCTTACTTTCTTTTCAGAAGTATGTTAAAGTAAATTTCAACCTTATGTATGTTACAGCTAAAAGTATTGCCAAGAATTTTCATATGTACATTTTCTTATGTAAAAAATAAAGCTATCAGTTCACCTAATAAAATTAACAAGAATTATGTGGCATAGCATAATATTCAGTGCACTGTCAAATTGCCCTCATTAGCTTCAAAATGGTCTTTCACAGTTGGCTTATTATGTACATAAAGCATTATAATCTAGAACAGTCCCTTTTCACCTCTCCAAGCTTTTCCATACCAGTGATTTTTTAAAAAGGACTTAGATCATTAGGTGTGAGACCTTCCACTCCATGTCTGTTGGAACCCTCCAGACCTAGCCCAGGCCTCACTTGTATGTGAGACCTTCCGCTCGAGGCCAGATGGACTAATCCAGATGCAGCCCAGGCCTGGAGTGTGTGTGAGACCTTCTGCCACATTCACCAGATCCCGTCAGCCCCAGCCCAGGCCCAGCATGTATATGTGACCATCCTCACACTCACAGGAACCTCCTCCATCAGAAAGGCCTGGTGTGAGACTCTGAGGCTGAAGTCCCTGTACAGAGGCTAGAAATCAGAACCACCCAGTTAATCCAGGAGCAGAACATCTTGCCAGAGGGGCAAAGCTAGTTCACTTTACAGGTTGCAACAGGAAAAAGCTGAACACAGCAATGAGACCCAAACCAGGCACAACTAGACTAGTTCACACTTGGTAGATCTGGACTCAGGAAGCTGAGACACTTTGCTAGACCCAGATTTGTGAGTGTGTCCTCTCTCTTTTTCTCTTTATCTACAAAGGGGGCAACAGGTAGCCAGGTGAAAGGGTTTGCCTGGAAGACCCCTGGTACATCAAGGGGAGGTAATAAGACAGAACTTAGAGCAACTAACTTAAATACAAATTCCTAATTTAATATCTGCTCAACTACACAGATAATGGTTGCTCTTACTGTCTAAAATACAAACCCATTAGCTACAAAAGTGTGTCAACTGCTAAATATCACTACCCATTATTAGGGTTCCTAATTGTAGTTCTGTAAATACAAAATTATAACTTCCTTAATCATATAATCTCTCCTGGGTAAGAATTTTGGTAGGTATTAAGGTTATAACCACACCAAAGCTCTACACCAAAGGTCATAGGACAGTGCTATACAAAATGATAAAGAGAAGGAGCAAAATGCAGTCTCGGGCCCTGAACCCATCCAGAACAAATGCAGAAGACACTAGCATAAAAGAAATTGGGGATCACACAGCTAAAATCTCTGAATTAATAGCATTTGAAGTAAAGAAAAAACTGCAGAAAAGTATAGAAGAAATCAGATCAGAAAGAATCTCTGAAGTAAAACAAGAAATAATAACTATAATGAAAGAATTACTAAGTGCTTCTAAAGAAGACACTGATAAAAAGTTAGAGAATAGAGAAACAAAGGAATCCTTCCATGAGCAATATAGGAAAGAAATAGATCATGTGAAGCAGAGTCAAAGAGATATAGAGGAACTGAAAATCTCAATCACAAGCTTGAAAAACCATTTGAGTGAAAGTGAAGATAAGAGTGTCAGATCTTGAAGATACCACAGCAGCTAGTGAAAGGGTAAGAAAAGATCTCTTAAAAACAACTAGGATGTAGAAAAAATAATTCAATATCTGCAAGACAATGTAAAGATAAACAATATGAGACTAATAAGCATCAATGAGAAAGAGTCAATAAAAATAATACAAAAAGAATATGGTCAGAAGTAATACCAGAAAACTTCCCACATATGGGGAAACAACTGACATTCAGGTAACCGAAGCATATAGAACTCCAAATAACATCAACCCAATTGAAAACACACCACAACATGTAATAATCAAGATCCCAGAAACCAGCACAAGTACAATATACTAAAAACCACTAAAGAACAGACACAGGTCACATTTAAAGGAAAACCCATCAGAATAGCAGCAGATTTTTCTTCACAATCAAGTCAAGAAGAGCAGGGGGCAGAGGACTTCAAGTCCTCCATGAAAACAAACTCCAACCCAGACCGCTATGCCCTAAAAAACTCTGTTTCAACTTTGATGGAGAAGTGAAATACTTCCATGAGAAAGAACAACTAAACAATTTCATGATGACAAAGCCAACACTACACAGACTACTAAAAGATGTTCTAGAGAGAGACCAAAATGATCAGAACTCCATGAATAAAACAAAAGTTACCCACTAAATAGAGCAAACAATTAAACGCAGGACAAAAAGGAGTAAACAACAGCAGGTAAATAACATGTGAATCATTAGTCAATACATCTTAATTATAACCACTAATGTAGATGGACTCAGTTCACCAATTAAAAGAAATAGACTGGCACAGTGGATTAGGAAACAAAATCCAACAATATGCTGTATACAAGAAAAGCACTTAACTCATAAATTCATAGGCTAAAAGTCAAAGGATGGAAAACAATACTACATACTCCAGCACCTCAAAAAAAGCAAGGGTAGCAATCCTGTTTGCAAACAATCTCAACTTCAAACCAAGAATGATTAAATGAAATAAAGAAGGCCACTATATACTGGTTAGGGGAAAAAATCAAGAGGAACAGGTAACACTTATTTAACCCAACATAGGAGCACCCAGCTATATAAGACCAATCTTAATGGACATGAAAAATCTAATATCCAAAACAACAATCTTAACAGAGACCTTAATACTCCCTTACCCCAAAAAGATAGGTCAAGCAGGCAAAAGAACAGCAAAGAAGTAGCAGAAGTGAACCAGAACTTGAAAGAAATGGACTTTGTGGATGTATACAGAGTGTTCAACCCAACCACAGCTGAATACATATTTTTTCAGCTGCACATATGACATTTTCTAAAGTAGACCACATAGTAGTCCATAGGTGATGCTTAAATATATGGAAGAAAACAGAAACTATCCCATTCATATTATCTGACCACAGTGCAATGAAACTGCAAATAAAGGACAAAAGAAACCATAGAAAACCCATATAAATAAATGGAAATTAAACAACATTGTCCTCAGCAACCAATGGTTTATGCCTGAAATTAAACAATAATTTAGGGGCCAGTCAAATAGATCAACAGATTGAAGTGCCTGCAAGCAGGTGCAAGGGCCAGGGGTTCAATCCTTGGGCCTGCAGTGCTGGGCCTGCCCCTGGGATACACTGAGACAGCAACTGAGACTGGGTGTGCTGGTGTGTGCCTATAATCCCAGCTTTTGGGAGGCTGTAAATAGGTGGATCTGGTAGTGAGATCCTGAACACCCTGTAGACCCTTCCCTAAAATACAAAAAAAAAAAAAGAAGAAAGAAAGAAAGAAAGAAAGAAAGAAAGAAAGAAAGAAAGAAAGAAAGAAAGAAAGAAAGAAAGAAAGAAAGAAATCAAACAATATGTACAATGCAATGAAAATTCAAGCATAACTTACCGGAATTTATGGGATGCATTGAGAGCAGTTTTTAGAGGGAAATTTATAGCTCTGAACTCACACATTAGGAAAGCAGAACAGTAAAAAATAAATACCCTAATGCTGCACCTCCAACATCTAGAAAAGAAAGTATAAACCAAACCCACAGCCCAAGATGGGAAGAAATTATAAAGATTAGAGCAGAAATTAATTGAATCGAGATGAAGAAAAAACACAAAGAATTAATGAATGAAAAATCTAGTTCTTTGAAAGATTAAATAAAATTGATAAACCCCTAGCTAACCTCATCAAAAAAAGGAAAGAAAAATCTCAAATTCAAGCAATAAGGAATGAAAAGGGTGAAATTCAGTGAAAATTCAGATCATCAACAGCTACTTCAAGAATCTATACTCTCACAGAATTGAAGATGCCGAAGAAATGGACAGATTCCTAGAAAAGTACAAATTATCAAAACTGAGTCAAGATGATATAAGAACTCTCAATAACCCAATAACAGATAATGAAATACAACATGTAATAAAAACCTACCGACAAAGAAAATTCCAGGTCCTGATGGATTCACAGCTGAATTCTACAAGAAATTTATAGAAGATATAATCCCTGCAGTCCTCAAACTCTTCAATGAAATTGAAAAACAAACAATCCTCCCAAAATTGTTACTGGAGGCAAGTATTATACTGATACCAAATCCAGAGAAAGACGCAACTAAAAAGGAGAACTACAGGGCAATCTCCCTCATGAACATAAATGCAAAAATAATAATAAAATCATAGCAAACAGAATACAGCAAATCATCAAGAAGATTATACACGATGACTGGGTAGGATTCATCCCAGGGATGCAAGGATGGTTCAACATTTGCAAATCTATAAATGTAATACACTGTATCAATAGAGCAAAATCCAAAAAACATATGATTATCTCAATTGATGCAGAAAAGGTTTTGACAAAGTCCAACACTCACTCATGTTCAAAGTCCTACAGAAAACTGGAGCAGAAGGCCTCTAATTCAATCTGATAAAAGCCATCTATAGCAATCCAATGGTTAACAGAATGCTAAATGGGGAAACACTAAAATATTTTACTGTTAGATCTGGTTCAAGATAAGGATGTCCTCTATCACCTCTCCTATTCAATTCAGTTCTAGAATCATTAGCTAGAGCCGTTAGACAAGAGAGAGAAACAAAAGGAATATGAATAGGTAAAGAAGAAGTTAAGTTATCATTATTTACAGATGATATGATACTTTATTCAGAAGACCCAAAAAACTCCATCAATAAGCTCCTAGATTAATACACATATTCAGTAGCATAGCAGGATACAAAGTCAATACCCAAAAGTCAATAGCGTTCTTCTACACAGGTAACAAACACACTGAGAGGGAAATTAGAGAAACAATATATTTTACAATAGCACTGCAGAAAATGAAACAATTAGGAATTAACCTAACTAAAGTCAAATATTTATTCAGTGGAATACAGTACTCTGAAAACAGAGATTGTAGAGGATTTCAGGAAATGGAAAGATATTCCCTGCTCCTGGATAGGAAGAAGCCACACTTTGAAGATGGCCATACTCCCAAAATTGTTATACATATTTAATGCAATCCTTATCAAAATACCACCAACATACCTTACAGACCTAGAGAAATCATTCCTAAAATTTATTTGGAATCAGAGAAGACCTAGAATAGCAAAGGCAATCCTGGACAACAAAGACAAGGCAGGAGGCCTTACAATTCCTGACTGTAAATTATACTACAAAGTTCTGTGATAAAATCAACATAGTTTTGAAAAAAATAGACCTGGGGATCAATGGAATAAATTAGAAAATGCAGAAGAAACTACAAACACACTCAGTGATCTTACCTTCAACAAAAGGGCTAACCTTGCTTACTGGAGAAAAGATAGCCTCTTTTTTTATAAATTTATTATTTCCATTTATTTATTTGTTTTTATTTTTTTGGTGGAACCGGGGATTAAACTCAGGCCCTTGTGCTTGCCAGGGAAGTACTTATTCCACTGAGCCATCTCCCCAGCCCCAAGATAGCCTCTTTAACAAATGGTGCTGGAAAAACTAGCTCTCTACATGCCAAAAACTAAAACTTGACCCAGATCTAACACTATGCACTAAACTAAAGTCAAAATGGATTAAAGATCTCAACATTAAAACAGGAACACTAAATCTCCTGGAAGAGAAAGTAGGAGGAACTCTTGAAGACATAGGGGTAGGCAAACAGTTTATGAACAAAAATCAAACTGCATGGGTAACATTTGAAAGAATTAACAACTGGGACCTCTCATCAAGAAGTTTTTGCACGTCAAAAAAAATTACCAACAAAGTGAAAAGACAACCCATGAATTTGGAAAAAGTCTTAACTAATAAGCATTCAGACAAATGTCTGCTCTCTAGAATTTATAAAGACCTAGAAAACATTAGAGCTCCAAAATTTAAAGACCCAGACCAGAAATGGGCATCCAAGATGAACACATACTTCTCACAGGAAAAAATACTAGAAGCTAATAAATACATGAAAACATGCTTCAAATTATTAGCTGTCCATGAAATGCAAGTTTAAATAACACTGAGATACCATCTAACCCCAGAAAGAATGGCTATCATAAAGAAATCAACCAACAGCAAATGTTGGAGAAGCTATGGGGAAAAGGAACCTGATCGAATGTAGACTAGTGCAACCATTATGGAAATAATGGTTCATTCCCCCGGAGCATGCTGAGATGGTGACTGAGACTGGGCATGGTGGAGCTTGTCTGTAATCCCAGCTCTTGGGAGGCTGTAAACAGGCAGATCACTACAAGTCCAATCTAGTAGTGAGACTTTGAACACCCTGTAGAACTTGCTTCCTCCCAAAAAAGGAAATCAGTGAGGAGATTCCTTAAAAAAATTAGGACTGGAAATACCATTCAATACAGCTGTCCTCCTACTGGGAATTTTCCCAAAAGAACTGAAAACATCATATCATAGTGATATATGTGTACCTATGTTTATACCAGCACAATTTGTGATAGCCAAATCTTGGAAGTAACCAAAATGCCCGTCACCTGAGGAATGGATGAAAAAGATGTTGTGCTTTTATACAATAGAGTATTACAGTCTTTACCTATAAAGACTAAAAAACTGAAAGCCTTCATATATAAGTGGATGCAACTTGAAGATATGCTCATAATTGAAATAAACCAGACATACATGTGTAAATATCGTATAGGTGTCCTAGGGTAAGAGCTCAAAAGAAGAAATAAAAATGGAAAGGTATGACAATATTAAATGGAAAGCAAGAACTTAAGGATTAAACAACTAAGAGAAAGGAGAAAAAATAGGAAATAAGGCAGGGGCAAAACCGTACATTTATATAAACAAGATGGTTAAGGTAATGGTCAATGTAATCAGGGTGAGAATTCTACCAATGAACTGCTAGTTTCAAAAACCTGATGGAAATTCTGAGGACCATTGCCTTAACCATCTTGTGTATATAAATGTATGGTTTCACCTCTGCCATATTAATTATACATGCTGATATCTGTGAGCTAAGCAACTACCCTGAGAATAGCAATGTGTAATATTAAAACCATGCTTGGAATACCTATCTTTCTGGTCTTCTAAATGTGCACTGCTTCTAATGTCATATCAATTATTGCTCTAGTTTCCCTCAAGTAAGTGTTTGTGTAAAAAAGGTAATAAAATAATAAAGGCCTACAACGATAGCCAATATTTTTGCCCTCACCCTTCAAGGTCAGTGGGGACTCAGGACATATGAAAACCTGTACTGTAACATCGTGTAACTCAGTGGTGTCCCAAATTTTCTGTTTAAGGCAATTATGAGGCCACAGAGGAAAGTGATCAATGATGTATAGTGTGCCTAAGGAGAGTCACCTAGAGAGAAAACAGAGAGCAAATTAGTCAGGCACTAGCTGAGACTCATCCACATGGCTGACACTGACAAAAGATCTACAAACTTCTGTACAGGGTTTCAGGGTGAATCCTGTGGGGATTTGGCTAACTGTGTCAGATACAAAAGTTATGTATTTTGTTGTATAGGTCCTGCTTTATCTTTGTCTTAATCATCCAGCAGAAAAGTATAAAAATGAGGTATAAAAAGTAAAACAATATTAATATGCTGAGCTGTAAAAGGCTCAAGTCAACAACTTCTGACATTGCCAATCCTACGGATAACCCACTACTATTATGGAGTGCTGGACTATATTGGATTATTTTACTGAAGTCGCACAACTACAATATTTAAATGACAATGGAATACCCATCTCTAACAAAACAAAACAAAAAATGGGGATATAAATGGAGGACCATTTTGTAGTGAAAAAAATGTATCTGTATATACAAAATAGTTAGGATAGATATGGAGCTACCTTCTCTTAATTCAATGTGAAGAAAGGTTTATACTAATGGTGTTTGTGGACGGGGTATTATGTCTGCATCTTGTACTATGAATAACCACTAAGAAGACAACAACATGCAATGTATTAATTATTGTAACTGTCCTACTAACCTGTTTTGGAGCTGTCTCATTGCTATTTCTTTCTCATTAAAAAATTAAAATAGGAAAGAAATTAGATGATCGACCTGTAAAAATTTCTGTATAGTAGTCTATATTTGTGTGTTTCTCTCCTTGTGATGCTTTTAAACTTTCTACATTATTCCTCCTATTTCCTGTGAACTTGAAGTTAGTCTGAAGGTTGTTTAAATGTAGGTTCAACTTTGGAGGTAGGAGTGCTATAATGATTTCAATTAGAAGTACAGGCCATGACAGTCTGATGCTTGTGTTACAACATGCCACATCAACCTTTCTCCTCACAATTTTAATAGCTATGGATGGCCATTGTCTGCCATCAGCCTTTCACCATAGGTTGTACAATAATGCTTTTTGTATTTCTGTCACTCTCATCAGCTAACTAGCTGGTATAATACCATATATGCAGGTAATTCTCATTTCCAGCAATACCCTTCTGGCCTGTTTCTTTCTTTTCCCTACAAGTAAGCATCTTGGTTATTTTTTTCTTTCTAGACTTCTTTTACAATTAGAACCATTTATGTGTATAAATACAGATAGAGATATACATGTAGGTATGTATATGTAGTTATTCATATTTCTTCTAGCACAAAATGTAGCCTTACTATATGTGCCATTCTGTACCATTCTATTTTCACTTAAATGCGTCCTGGAAATTCTTCATATTACTGTCTAGAGGTCTTCCTGGAGATGTCCTGAGTTAGAGGAATGGCTACAGCTAACTTTGTGTTTGGAAGTGTTCATCTAGCTGCCTTACAGAAAATAGAATTTAAAAGGGCAGGTGCCAAAATAGGAGGTGGGGAAGCATTAAGGCGTGACAAAACAGGCCTAGGGACACATGGCAGTGAGCCAGGTGGATTATGCAAATAAAGACAACAGGCTGGAGTTGGAGGGGCCTGGATGTCTGAGCAGAGTTGCCATGGTAACACGGGCACCAAACAGATCTTTATCTGATGTAAGTCCCATTTTATTTAGGATCTCTGTTACTGCACTGAACCTATAAAGTAACTCACACAAATTATCCTAGTTCTGACATGCTCTTATCATTATGTAGTTTCTACCTAAAAGTCAAGGCAACCAGCTTTTTGTCTTGATTGAGTTAATTATATGAATTTGAGAAAAAGAGGTGAGTGGGTGTTTCTGGTAGAGGGAACAGCACAGTAAAGCTTCCAAGGCTGTGAAATTTGGCTTTTATCTTATAAACAGTAATCTTTGAAAGTCATAAGGACAAGAGGAATTTTCAAAACATTAAATCGTAGTGAAGGAAATAAAAACCAGGAACCAGGAAATTAGAGTAGAAATCAAGCCCTAGGCCTTACTTCTACTCAGCACGCAGTCCATCACTGATGACCCTAAATGACCTATTTCCTGCAAGGATTTGTCATGGCTAACTCTGTCACCACTTCTTTTACTTCACTTCCTCCCCTTTCTTCTACTTTGGGCTCACTGTATTCCAGCCTCACTAACCCATTTCCTCCTCCTTAAACTCATGACTCATGCTCCTGACTCATGATCTTTAATCCTGCTGTTTTCTCTGACTGCAATGGCTCTTTTTGACAGCCACATGCCTTTCCTGACTGACCTATCTAAAATTGTAATCAGTCCCTTTCGTGTCCACCCCATTCTGATTTATTTTCCTTCATAGAATGCAGCACCACTTGAATGATATAATATTACACAGCCATTCATTGCTGTCTTCCTGCTCGAGAATGTAGTGTCTAGCTCTCTTTTGCAACTATGCTACTTAGTACCCTGCATGAAACGCAGTTGGCACACAATGAATGGGATGTAAAGCATCTTTCAGTAAGTCTTTCTACTAGTCCTTTTCTTCAAGGAGTCTCAACCAGAGAAGATGAGAGGTGACAATGGTAAGAAGAGGAGAGCAAGGGTGGCAAACTTGGCCCCGAGCATAAAAACACAGGGGAAAGAACTTGGAGAGGAGATAAGGGGCTCAGCTTGGCACCATTATGTGCAGGTTGAGAAAACCTCAGGCTAAATTTTTGGAGACTTATATTTTCTGTAACCAAACCTCCTTTTTCTATGGTTTCCTTTTCTTAAACTTATGAATATTTGTTTCTAAGAAAACCAAATGTTTTAGGGGCCAGGGAGACAGCTCAGTGGAACAAGCGCTTCCCTGGCAAGCACAAGGTTTGATCCCCAGTTCAGCCAAAAAAAATTTTTAAAAAGTAAACCAGGGGCCGGGGAGATGGCTCAGTGGAATAAGTGCTTCCCTGGCAAGCACAAGGGCCTGAGTTCAATCCCCGGTTCTGCCAAAAACAAACAAACAAACAAAACAAAAAGCAAATCAAACTTTTTTAAACCCTTGGAAGAAAATAAAACTATCTTCATAACCTCAGAAAGGGGAAGAATTTATTTAAGAAGCACAGAGTGTGCAAATGTGAAAGGAAAGTGTTGGTGACTCAACCATATTAAAATTAAAAACTTAAAACTGCTAAAGACAATATAAATATAATCTACACAGTAGGAGGAAAAGAATTCATTCAATGAATATTACTGAGTACTCACCATATGCCAGGAACTGTAAACAGTTAGGCACATCAGTGTGTGTGTGTGTGTGTGTGTGTGTGTGTGTGTGCGCACATGCTTACATGCAGCTGGCTCCTTAGTATTGTAGTTTGAACCTACAATGTCCCCCAAAGGCCCATATGTTAAAGGTTTGACCTTCAGCTTCAGCATTATTGGGAGGTGGTGGAACAAACTTTAAGAGGTGGAGCTGGTCAAAAAGAAGCTGAGTAACTGAGAGTGTATGCTTAAGGGAATATTGGGAACCTTGTCCTGTCCTCTGAAATGGTGAGCTGAAACCGACTCCAGGTATTTTGTTACAGTGATGCAAAACCAAATGGACTGAGGTTTGATGTCAGTTTCATTTATGACATTTCAGACTTGGGAAGTGTGCTTGAAATTTATTTTTCAGGGTTTTGGGGTCACATATCCCCAGAAATACTGTTTACACTTCTCGTGGGGAGTTAGTACATACGCACAATACATCTTAATCCTCTTTCCATCCTCTTTCTCTTCCCTTCCTCTTTCCTTCCTCCACCTTTTGGTCCCCTTCCCTTTTGCAAATGATCTATGTCCGCACTTTCTACTAGCTCTTTAGTTTGCTCTTTATTTACATGCTGGGTCTGTCTTGTAAAAGAAACCGTGTGATATTTAACCTTCTGTGTGTGATAACATTATGATCTCAGGGTGCATCCATTTTCTCACAAATGACTCAAATTTATCAAGAAATATGAACTGCTTCCTGCAGTGGCATGTTAGCCTTCTTCAGGGCCCATGCTGCTCTCTGCACACTTGCAATTCTCCATACATGTGCTGCTGAAACAAGCACTAACGTGTACTTTCCTTTGGGCATTCTAGTGCTGGTGGCTTTCCCATCTGGCTAGATTTCCTTTAAGTATTTTTTTTCAGTACTAGGGGTCGAACTCAGGACCTCACTCTTGCCAGGCAAGTACTTATTCCACTGAGCTATCTCCCCAGCCCCCTTCCTTAAATATTTTTGGCAATGCTTGCTTAGTGGTCATTTATTCAAAATTTGTCATGGAAAGCCTTTACTTCTCTGCTAATTTTGGAGACTATACACATCTAATTTGACAATTCTCTTCTTTAGGGCTTGAAAACTTCACCAAGCTCTCCTGAGAAATCTGCTGTTATATTGATAAGCTTGCCTTTACAGGACACTTCCTGTTTCTAACAGCTTTTGGTATTCTCTCTTCATGTTACATTTCTGGAGCTGTGATTATGAGGTGTTGTGGAGAGTTTCTTTTCTGATCATGGCTACCTGAAGTTCAACATGCCTCTTTACTTGAATATTGAATTCTTTCTCTAGATTTGGAAAATTTTTTCTGCTATGGATTTGGTGAATAAATTTTTTATACCTTTTGAGTTACCTTCCAATTTTTTTAAGATAGGATCTCCTTATTTAGTTCAGGTTGGAGCTGAACTCACTCTGCAATCCAGACTAGCCTCAAACTCATGGCAATCCTCTTGCCTTAGCCTCCCAACTTGTGAGATTACATGTGTGCACCACCAGTCTTAGATAATTTTCCCTTTGTTACTATAATTCTGAAGACTTTCTTTATGAATCATCTAGCAACTGTTGGACCACTTTCTATTCTTTTTCTTTTTTCTTTCTTTCTTTCTTCTTTCTTTCTTCCTTCCTTCCTTCCTTTCTTTCTTTCTTTCTTTCTTTCTTTCTTTCTTTCTTTCTTTCTTTCTTTCTTTTTTTCTTTCTTCCTTTCTCATACTGAGAATCAAATTCAGGACCTCAGGCACTGTGCTGCTGAGCTACATCCCAGCTTTTGTTTTCAGAGTATCACTGAGTACATGATCTGCTACACCAGCTTTTTCATCTGTTTCTGACACTGTCCTCAGATTAGCCCAATTTGCTAATCCAGTTTTACTGTATGTGCTGCCTAAGCAAGTTCTAGAAGTCTTCATAACCAGCATTTGTTTCTTTGTTTTTCATAATTTCTAATTCTTTACCAAAATGCTCACTAATATCCTATATCAACTTGTTTAACTCAGTTTAGTTTTTTTCTTCTTTAAGATCACTGAATATTTTATTAATTATTTTTTTCTGTTTATTTTAATCCTCTTTATATTCACTAAACAGCTTATGAATTTTCTTATGTGTTTCTTCTTTTATTTCTTCAAGCATTTTGACCACTTGGTTTTTTAATTCTTTGCCTGTAACTTCCTTTATTTCAGTGTCTAATAAGATCGGTTTTCTGGGAGTTAAGGGGTTCTGGAGGCATCATGCTGCCTTTGTTTCTTGTGTTTCTATTGCTTTTATGTTGAGCGTTGAAGATCTGTTAGGGTAGAATCATTCTGTCAGCACTGTGGAAATCTGCAGTTAGATTCTTTCTCCTTGTGACACGTCCTTGAGTTTGGTTATGCTGTGGTGTTTATACTCCTCTACAGCCTACTCAACCTAATCAAATCAGTCCCAGTCACTGTGTCATAAGGATAAAACAATTATTGATTGTACCATCATCTGAAGAACCAACCATAGCAATCATATAGTTTAAAACTTGGTCTGACCGTTTCATACTTTTTTCTCTCAGTATCCCAAGAAGGCACTGGAATGGTGCTGATAAGTAGGCTGGGATGGTGTGGATAAAGGAAGGAGCTCCGAAAAAGAAAAGGAAGAAAATTGTTCAGAAAGAAGGGAAGATGACAATAAAGATAGCAGCAACTGGAAGTAAGGGAAAACTTTGGTGGTTACTTTTATACCTGAAATGAAAGGGGCAGAGGGTCTTGAGAGGTTTTCTGTGAAAGAGGAAAACAATGGATCAAGAGTGAAGTATTACTGGAGATTGAGGGAAGCTATCAAAAAGGTTGGAATTCACAAACTGATAGAAAGCCTGTGTTTGAATCTTGCATACATACATTTTGGTACAAGTTACTCTAATATGATCATGAGATATACTTTTTAAACTAAAATTCTAAATAATTCTCCATTTCACATATATAAACATCAAAATACAGAGACAGAGACAGAGATAGATATCAGATTAAAGTAGACCTGGAAAAGAAAGAGATAAAAAATACATTGATAAAAGGAAAATATAAAAGAAAATATTTTTTTAAACACAGACAAAAGTAGAGCGTTCTCTCTGGGAAGACAGGGCTCCCTTAGATTTCAGTTGTGTTCCCATGGGTACAACAAGTTGAATGTTTTGTCTTCATCCTATGACCAGATATTTTTAATTGGTTCGAAGGGTTAGGGGAAGCAGAGCAGGACCAGTCAAGCCCTCCATTCTCCACTGATTTGGGGGGCAGGCTTCTTTAATTCTAGCCCCTTTCCTCACCTGGTGTTCCCTGCAGGTGTTTATGGCTATTCCCTCCACACTGCTGTAAGTGCATCATGCAGTTCCCTTGAATGTCCTGCTCCTTTCTGTCCCTGTGCCTTCTCCTAGCTCTTTGTCCATGCCACTTACAGAATCTCTGTAAACTGTCGGAGTTCAGCAGTGCCTGGAGCTCAAGAGGAGGGGACATCTGTCTAGAACTCAGCAGCATCTAGATGCCAATGGGAAGGTAGAATTTCATGTTCAATGGGATGGATCCCACATGAGCACCAAGCTCTGTGATGGCTAGGAAGGAACAGTGCTTTGTGCAGTTTGGCGTAAAGGTGGGAATATGCCCACTATGCATCATTCAAGTGTCTCTCCTCCATCCCTAGGCCACTCTAGTCACCATCACTGCCTACCTCTGCCTGTCTTAGGTCCCTATCAGAACCACAGCCTTGTTTTGTTCCATCCCAAGGACTTATTGATATCAACTCAATCAGTGCCCTCTAGTTTTCTGGCCCCCAATCTTCTTCAGTGCACTGACCTGAGGAGTCTTTCTCCTGTACCCAGAGTCCCAGTGGAAAGGGAGTTGGGACAGACAAGCATTGAGAGTGAATGCATAGCCGGGCATAGATCACAGGCACCTGGGTTCAGGTCATGTACACCCAGATCACCACTACCTGGACACACACAGCTGCCATCTGGGCCCAGGGTGCAGCCACCAGATGATTCATTGGGCTCCTCCCTTCTTCACTCAACTTCTTCCTTCAGAAGCTGGGTGCTTTCCCAAAATGTCCTATTTGCCAGAGCTGAGTTATGAGCAGTGCCGGCACTAAGGAAAGACCCTGCTTTTTTTTCTAGACACTCCTGATACTGGAATTGTCTGCTGGTTCATCCTTTAAATTGCTTTCCTGTGTCTTGCTGTTTTCTTTTGTTCTTGTTTCCCAGTGACTGCAGATCCTGACAAGTGACCTCCAAGTATCTTGCAAGTGCTGCTAACTCTAATCCCCCATTGTCCCTAACCAATTTAGCAATATTTCCAGATGCAACTCCATCATGAGTCAAGAAGTAGCTGTCAAAAGCAGGCAATCTTACTCAATGTCTCATTGTTTTAGGGAGACTTACATGCATATGTGATAAAATTACAAGTAAAAGCAAGAAAATGATAGACAAACATATCAGTGTAGTTACTCATGGTGAAGGAGAACACAGGAAATCAGCTCAGACAGAGGCACCCAAGAGCCTTGGAGGAGCATAGTAACAGCTATCTCTTAGGCTGGGCAGGAGGATGGGTGCTCACATTACTATTCTTTCAACTCTTCTACACATGATACATTTCCCTCATAATACTACAAAGACCAAAAAGAAAAAGGAAGAAGAAAGAGGAGGAAGAGGAGGAGGAGGAGGAGAAGAAGAACAAGAAGAACAAGAAGAAGAACAAGAAGAAGATCAAGAAGAAGAACAACAAGAAGAAGAAGAACAAGAACAAGAAGAAAAACCTAGCAGATCTTAAAGGTTTATATATTGTTTTCAGAAACAAGAAGGTTGGAAAGGAGCTGAATGGCCATTTTGGTTTTTGCAAGTTCACCCACTGTTCCATGGGTGAAGTGGTTTGGAAAAACAAGACAAATGTACATACATGCATGTCCACATACAGAGATAAAGATACACAATATTAACAATTATTGAATTCAAGAGGTAGATAATATCCAAGCCAAATCACTCTGCTGTTGACTGGAACCCCACACTTGGTCTATGCCCTTCACATCAACCATCTTACAGTGTTTACAAATTAGCAGCCATTGAGCCTAATCTTTTTTCAGTTGTGTTTTATTTAGACAAAACAATTACCTAATTTTGAAAAAAGTTTGAAATAGAAGCAGGACATGTTGGTGCATCCCTGTAATCTCAGCACTCAGGAAGGCTGAGTTAGGAAGATCACAACCTGGGCAACTTAGTGACTTAGCAAGAGCCTATATCCAAGTAAAAAAAAAATTAAAAGGGCTGGGCATATAGCTCACTACAGGGGACGTAGGCTCAATTCCTGATACCATCCAAAAAATTGAAATGAAACCTGGGCATAACGGCACATGCCTGTAGTCCCATCTACTTGGAGGCTAAGGTGGGAGGGCTGCTTAAGCCCATGGATTCAGGGCCAGCCTAGGCATAAAAGAAGAAAAACAATTTTATACACTAAAATAGAATTTGAAGTGGTTTGGAAGAACAAGAAAAGTGTATATACATATATGCATGTCTACATCTGGTCAAGCATTGGCCGTGACTCATCCACATGGATGACACAGACAAAGGAACTACAGAATAATGTACAGGACTACAAGATAAACCCTGAGAAGACTTCAATGACCACATAGGAAATATAAAGTACATGTGTTGGTATATAAGTTTGGATCTACCTAGGTCTTAACCATCCAGCAGAAAAGCATAAATGTATAAAA